>CAUYPK010158306.1:0-24580 GCA_963574355.1 Loris lydekkerianus
AGTTACCAAAATTAGTATAGAAACATACTAGCTCTATTACCATATATCTCAGACATTAAAATAATAAGGGAACATTAGGAACAATTATTTAAAAGTAAATGGGATGATTAGAGATGATGAGCATTTTTTCATATGTCTGAATGGGGCCTCTAATTCAATATGACTATCATCCTTCTAAGAGATTAGGACACAGATACACACTGAGGAAAGATTAAAGGAAAAAAGCTGGTCATCTACAAGCTAAGGACAGAGGCTTCAGGAGAAGCCAGACCTGCTGACACCTCAGTCTTGAACTTCTGGCTTCCAGAACTCTGAGAAACACATTTCTGCTCTGTAAGTTACCCAGTCTGTTATGGCCATCCTAACAGACGAATACAGCTATCATATGTAGCACTTTGTGAACAATTTTTTTTTTCTGTCACAGACATGTATGATAGATTTGTGATATTAAAATGCATTAAATTATGTGTTTCACATCAAGATAATATATATACTTGCAGGAAAACTAAACACAGAAGGGTGTTCTAATTGAAACAAAAGACAAAAGTGGGGGGTAAGCATTCAATGAAATATTAGGCACTTTATATACGGTATCTCATTTAGTCCTCACAGTCACCCTATGCAATGGGTCATGTTTTATGTTTTCAATTGGTAAAGAAACTAAAGTGCAGAGAAGTAATTTACTCAAGTAGCAGAGCCAGGCCTATCTGACTCCAGAGCTTCTATTTTTCATTGTGAATCAATTTCTATTAAAGGTCCTTGAAAATAGGTTGTAGTTTGACAACAAATAAGGGAAAAGATTTATTACTAACAGATGCCATTTTCTGGATACATACTATGTTCCAGGTTCTGAGCTAGGCTTTGCATAAGCCTCACTTTACCCTTATTAACTACCCAACTGAGTAGGTTCTATCCCCGTTTTTCAGTTAAAGAATCTGAATCTCAAAGAAATTAATTAACTTGCCCAAGATTTTAAATACCTGGCAACCTGAAGACCCGGGATTTAAACTCCCATTAGTCTGACATTTGAGCTACAGCCCTTGCCCACCACTCTCCTTTCCAATGGGTGTATTTAGTGTAAATCTAAGTACAGTCAGGTGCCACATAACAACACTTGGTCCACGAAGGACCACATACACAAGATTATAATACCATATTTTTCCTATATCTTTTCTATGTTTAGCTACGTTCAGATACACACACACTTACTAGTTTGTCACAGTTGCTTACAGCATTCAGTATAGTAACATGCTGTACGGGTTTGTAACCTATGAGCAATATGCTACACCACACAGCTTAGGTGTGTAGTGGGCTATGCCATAAAGGTTTGTGCTCGTCGGTGCTGTGACATTTAAGCAACAACTCACCTAATGATGCATTTCTCAGAATATATACCCATTGTGATGCTTGACTATATCTAACTGCTAGTGCAGAAAATAATGCATACTTTTTAGTCATAAGTCCAATAAATACTAAGCACATACTATGTGCCACACCCTGTTCTGAAAGCTGGAAATACAATAAGAAGCAAAACAGGGAGAAATTCTACCATTGTGGTGACCTTATGGGTAAAAGACCTTAATGACATAACCATATCATGTATGAAACCACCTCCTGGGCAAAGGAAGCGACAGGTAAGACTCAAGTGTGCTGAAGGCACAGACCAATAAAACTGTAGAAATTACAGAAAACTGAGGATTGTGGGTAAGGCTTACCAAATAGAAACTTCCAGTAGTTTTTATCTCGCACCTCTTGTATCCATGTCACCTACCATGTGGTTGAGCTTTATCTCCAGACTGGAAGCTTCTCAATGGCAGGGGCTATGTCTGCCGTACTCTAAGACTTCTGCCTCACTGCTTGGCATAGTGCACCATGGTCTGAATTTACTTCTTTTTTTTAAACTTGTTTCCAAGATAAATGTACAGAAATTACGTAGGGACCTTCAGAAGTAATGACAAGAGTGAGATAACCACCAGTAGGGGAGGACAGACCCTGCTGCCTGGGAGCAAGGATACCATGAGCAAAGAAAAATGGTTAACTGGAAAAGTTTTAGGTAAACTGAATGGCCTATTAGTGCAATAGCTAAGAAATCAGAATGCCTAATTAGGAAAATGTGAGAGAAAACTAGGCTGACTGAAAAGAAATCAGGGCATGGAGCATTAAGAATTTTAATGTATTTATTATGGCAAACACATTTTTCCTAAGGCTTTCTTTGTTTAAGATTTATTTATATTTTTAAATTTCAGGTTAATGTGAGGGTACAAACAACGAAGTTGCAATGTTTGCATCTATTAAGTGGAGTCCCTCTTATAGTTGTGTCCCACACCCAAGAGGTGTGCCACATACCTTTATATTGTGCCCGTTAAGTGGGAGCACACCAATGCCCTCTCCTCCTTCCCCGAACCCCCACTGTGGGGCTGGCACAGTGCGTTGGATTCTTCCCGTCCAACTGTGCCAGCCCCATCCTCAATCCTCCCCCTCCTTCGTTTAGGATTTTTTGTGTGTAAAAGTTTTGTATTTTTGCCTAGTCAAATGTATTAATTCATTCTTCAAGAAATAAGCAAACAAGTAAGCAAATATTTTCATTCTAGAACAGTTATTACAGTGTTAAGATATCAAATATGAGAATATCTAGTTGCACAGTAATAGGTCTGATGAATGGTTAAATTAGCCTGATCACACAATGGAAAACTCTACAGTTTTTATTCAGTTCCCATTAGGAAGTGATCATGATTTAATATTCAATGAAAGGTGCCAGATCAAAATCATCCCTAGACATGAAAGAGGGAAAAGTATCTTAATACTGCGATTTCACACAGCTCAGTGATTAAGTTGCTGGCCACATGCTCTGGGGCTAGTGGATTCAAACCCAGCCTGAGCTCGCTAAACAAACAACAACAAAATAGCGAGGCATTATGGCGGGAGGCTGAAGCAAGAGAATCGCTTGAGCCCAAGAGTTTGTTTGAGGTTGCTGTGAGCTGTGATGCCATAGTGACATGCTGTCTCAATAAAAATAAAAATAAAAAAAGAGAGAGTTTTTTTATTTCCTTCCTTATAGCTCACCAAATTTTCTATAACAAAATTTTAAAGTCAGGAATAAAAGAAAAAGCCCTTTAAATAACTTTAAATCAAAGAAAAGTATATCCATATTAATAGTATCTCTACTCTGTACCTTTGATTTGTGGGAAATCTCAGCCACCAGAGGCTTCCAGCCATACCAGCACATGTGGCAAATTCTGATAATGATATTTTAAACATATATCTGTATCTACATGTATTTCTAAACTCACCTGCAAAGAAGTTTCAAAACAGATTCGGCAGTGGCCAAGGGCAGTCACCAGGATGACACCATAAATTTTAATGAATTGTTTGGCTTTGATAATATGCTCATTTGACAAACATTTACCAAATGTCATGGTCCCGACACTAATTAGGTACCTGAGGTCAAACAGGGGCTCTGGGAACAAAGACCCATTGGACTGACACTGGTCCTACGACCCTGACCCCAGCAAGAAATAGCAAAAGGCAGAGCTGGGCAGTAGTGGTGCAGCCCACCCTCAATCTCCCTCATCTGGGCTCTCAGCCTACCTGGACATGTGGGCCTGAGGCAGGCTGGCTTCACCTCTCTGGCTCTAGCTGCCTCATTTGTAAAACAGGGATAATCCTGACCCAGTTTGCAGCACTGTGGTGAAGAATAAGTGGCAAGCATTCTGGGCATGCTTTTATCCATACAGAACTTATCAATTCTACATATTGATAGCCAATGCTGCTGCTCTCCTTTGGAAACTGTATGTTTATTCCTTCAGAAAAAATATAGGGTTGGAAAGTGATGAAAGAGATATTCCGTATTTTTCTTCCTTAGAATGTTCAGATGAACAATTACAGAAAAGAATACTCATTTCCCCAACCCCAGACAAAAGTAATGAGAACTCAAAGTTCTTGAAAAGTTCAGTAACATTCCAAGGACAATCTAGATACTGCCAGTCATTAGGGAAATAATTCAATTATAATCAGTACTTCAAAACCCTTTTAGGGAGGGTGATTATTTAAAAAGAAACATTTAAAAATAAATGTTAACGTTAAGTGTTATAAAATTTAACATTTCTGAGAAATGAGTAAAGGGCACCGAAAGGAAACCAACCACATGTCCAAATCGGACATTAATGTATAAATATTTCCAGTCTTTCTTCCAAAGTCAACTCATTTCCCCAACACTGGGAATGTTTGTTTAAATTAATGCCCCGTTTTAGACAGAGAAGCGGGCAGAGAAGGGAAAAAACACAGAGATGTAACTAAGGGATGTGGGTAAACAGTTAAGTTTCCCCTTCTTAGCTGATAAGGTGATAAAATAATAAATGCACAAATATATACACTGACAGAGAAAGCAAAGCTCTAACTCCTAGTGTTTGATTTTAAGTGAAAGATCTGGGACAGTTTCCAGTTCCGAAATACCTGCCTCGGCGACATCTGCAGATTCTCAGTGGTCCTTCTACCTAGCCAAGATTGGTAAAGAGGATGTTCAGACAGTTTTATAAATACCTGGACTAAAATCTCCCTGCTTGGCAGCTCTTCCTTTCTTGAGACTCCCTGTCAATAGCCACTGCAGCAGGGTGGGGCACAGACGGCACAGGTGAGCAAACACCTCTATTCGCTTTTCCTAGTCTTGCATGATTCTCTTCCTACCACACCTGTGCCTTCTCCATCTGCTACGCCTTTGTCACTTCTGAGTCCCAAACACTCTAACTCCCCAGTGGACATGTGCAGCAGCGCCAGCCAGAGGTGATACACGCACAGGCAAAGCTTGTGACCTGCAACCTGAAGGGGATGGTCCTGTACAAACGGCGACAGGCAAGGTTCATTCTGAAGGCCAGGAGTGTGTTATGATTCAATTCAGTAATTGCTGTACTTTTTAAAACAGAGTTGTAAAAATTATCTTTAAAATGCTTGTTGATGCCCCGTGGGTATGAGTCACTTTGTGAAGCAGGATCAAAATGGATTCTCTATTATGGGTTTCTGGCGGCTCTTTGATTCCAAACCACTTTATTAATGTTAATCGGAGTTATGCACACATCAATGACAGAATAAATTCCTCCGGTTTGGTGGAGCTTCAATTAATGATCTGTCATAAGCAACGTAAAATGCTTTCTAATTTTCTTTCAAGTAATCATACCCTACCCCAGAAGAGCTGAAAATTAGTCCCAGGTCTCACGATGGGGTAGGAAAGACCAGGGGAGGGGTGGGAGAAATAAAGCCTACAGCTCCACGGAGGCTCTGCTGGAGAAGTCCTCACCATCCCCTGCAGGAGGGCAGCATGAGACACAGACACAGTTAGTGATGACAAGAGGAAAAGAAAATGCACAGGGAGTGAGCTTGATGCAGAAGAAATTTACTATCATCTAAAATGGGACTGACTGCCATCGTGCTTCCTAAACCCATCACCAGATCGTTCCATTATTTCAGAGCCTAAGTTAATACTATTCATTGACTTCCAAAAATACTCACTGACATGTAAATGGGAATTTAAGTTCCAAAGATGATGCAGCAGAACATCTACTGAACAGGTTATTTTGCAGTGACACAAAGCTCTGCCCGGAATTTCTGGAAAGCCAGGTTTTAGGTTTAACCTTCTCTTGCCCAGCCCTGCAGCTGTTTCTTCTCCTGGGAAACCAAATGCCAGATTACTGCTATTCTCTGAGCAGCACAGGGCTGGTGCCACAGGGGCTGCAGCAGAGACAAGCACACAGGGCAGAGGCCTAACAAAATTCCATGATTTGGAAAAGAATGGAGCAAAATCTTAATCTAAAAACCTCACTATTTGCTCTTTTATCCTTCATCACCTTATGCTTCTTTACCCTTTATTCTAATGCTTCACTGATAGTAAAAAAGAGCTCTGCCAACAACTAGCCAGATCCACCACACTAAGAATTAGATCCTTAGAGGGAGACGTAAAGAGATGTCCGCTTAGCCGCTGAGAGTCTGGTTTTACACTCGAGAGATTTGCAAACACTCTCTGCTCCACCTGTGATGCTGCAGGTGGTGGGCCAGCCTCTGACCACTGGAAGCAAACAGTAGCGTCTTAATCTTTTGGCTGAGTGGTCACTTCCTACGCAGATTTTAGAGCACTTGGGCTTTAAGGGGTACTACATTTACAGATTCCAGTGTAAACCATTTCCATCACAATCAAGGCAGACTTCCACACACTACTGTAAGTTTTATTTAGGATTAGGTGGTTTTTCAAGAGAGTTCCTTTTTTTTTTCTAGTAATACCTGCCTAGTTGCCCTGAAGTAGAATTAATGGCAATCCTTATGACTGCAAATATTTACAGGGAGCGATATTTGTTGGCTGGGGAAATGACTACTTGGGTAATGCAAAATGCAACACAACTTCCATGCCAGCCATTTAAATGTATTGGGAAAAACATTGATCACTCTGTGAAGGATCAGGGTCTCTCCAGTGGTCCAGATCACACTAGAAAAACATAAGCTAATTACAAAAATAGCAGGTGTATCTGAGACTGTGACGAATAAAGCTGTGCTGTGCACTGTGTTTACATTACTCTTTCCTCACACTTCCATCAGCAGTAGAGACGCATATGAGTGTTCTGTGACAACCTACATGTGAGTAGACTTTAGGAAAAAGGCCTTGCCCCAGTCTCAGCTCCCCACAATGCCTGGGATGAATGTGTCAGGCACCAGGGGTAAGATCTCTGGGTAATAGGTGATCATACAGGGTTCAAGATACTGGGTAGGAGGTAATGAAGAGAACAGAGAACGATCAGACATCTCAGCATTCAAAATGTTTGCTGCCTGCTTGGCAGATGAGCTATATGTGTACAAACCATAATCCCAAGTTCACGAACAATGCCAACCAACTACTTGCCAAGATGGATATATAGCAGGTCTTAAAGAAATTGGGTAACACTTCTAGATTTTTTTATTCTTTAACCATACATATTTTTCTTGGCTAGGCAATCATAAAATCCAGGACCAGAAAACGACCAGGATCTAGATGACGTTCTTCTAAGTGAGAAAGATGAAAATGAAGCAGCCTGGCTGTTTACCCGCTCACCTCTCTTTAGTGAAAAGGCCCCATTGCTTAGAAGGCGGCTCACTGGATTGTCCACCTACCCCGAAACAGCTGCTCCTCTCTAACAATCAGAGGCCCCCGAGTCCCAAGGAGCTGCTGCTCCTCCATCTGCTGAGCATTGTTCTTGGCTCTCTGGTAGCTTTGTGGATTTTCCAAATCAGCTGCCTTTCAGGGCCACATATTTATTTGGCTCCTCTAACAGCATTAATTCAATCACTTAAACCAGTGTTTTTCAACCTTTTTTAATCTCATGGCATACTTGAACCTATAGTTAAACTTCTACGGCACACTTAAATTATGTTGATGGAAAGGAAAAAAAAGTGAAAGAAGAATATACTTACTGTGCTTTGCACTTCTTTTGAAAATTAACTAATGATATTTAAAAATTTTCACGGCACACCTAAGATCCCCTCACAGTACACCAGTGTGCCATGGCACACCACCTGAAAATCACTGACCTAAATTATTTGGGCTTCACGCTAACCTTTTCTTTTTCTTCCCCAAACCATGCCATTTTTATGGCTGTACTCTAGAAGTGAGAAATTTTTTAAATATCCACAAAGCGAAAGATAACATTAATAAAGGACCAAGAGGTTTTCTTTCTCTCAAGCTACTCTGAATTGAGGACCGCAAATGACAAAGCTGATGAGATCCTGGCCAGTTTCACTCACTATATATTGTCAGCGTGTTAGTTTCATATTCGTTTCATATTCTCTAAGCTGTGAAGAGTCAAGTACAAACACTGTTAATGTCATGGAAGGAAGTAACCGATTTCATAATGTTTTGAGTCAGTGACTCATGGGGGGGAAGGTGGGGGAAAGAGCACAGAAAAAAATGGTAACATAAAAACCTGAATAGGGTGTCTTTGCCTATGGCTTTGACTGGCTAAGATAAAAAAAGTGGTAACTTGCCAAAGACAACTTCCTTTCTGCAGCCAAGAGTACAAATGTTAAGTTGCTTGAAGAAATGATCTGTGGAAGAGCCCAGGGAACGGCAGCTTTCCCGAAGAAGCTGTGTTAACATGGAAGATTTTGCTTTCTAAGGAAACACCAGAAAGTACCTATCATATTAGGAATGATGCAAAGCACACGAAAAGAGAAAAAGACAAGCATCTTCTTTCCCATGAACGACCTCCTCTCCTGTAATGGGTTTCCCACAGGCTAATATATATGGGGGTGGGGTGGGGGGGGTGAGACCGTGCAGATACAGCTACTGATTTTACTGACGTCTTCTTATCCTCAAATCCACAGTTTACATCAAAAGCTGCTAAAGTAAACTAAATAAAAATAACTGTTTATTCCTGTGTATTTAAAAACCAGGAAGAGACATCTGGGCCCTGAAGTTTTAGGGAGGCCATGCTTAAGGATTCAAAAAAGACAGGACAAGCCTGGCTCTGAAGAACACCCACATCTGTTACCATAAAACCCTCAACCCTGGGCGGCACCTCTGGCTCAGTGGGTAGGGTGCTGTCCCCATATACTGAGGGTGGCAGGTTGGAACCTGGCCCCAGCCAAACTGCAACGACAACAACAAAATAGCCGGGGGTCGTGGCGGGCACCTGTAGTCCCAGCTACTCAGAAGGCTGAGGCAAGAGGATCACCTAAGCTCAAGAGTTGGAGGTTGCTGTGAGCTGTAACGCCACGGCACTCTACCGAGAGCAACAAAGTGAGACTCTATCTTAAAAAAAAAAAAACCACAACAAAACAAAAAACCCCCACAACCGTTGGAGAAATTAGGGGACAGAAACCCCTACCTGAAGAAGCAGTACTTTCCTTTATTTGCCCTGAACATTCCCTCTTCCTGAGTGGATGGGAGAGAGGTCGCTAGCTGCTCATCAGCAGAGCACTGGGACTATGGTTCTACAGCACTTCTGACCCAGGCAGGAATGGGAGACTACATTGAAAAAGCACTTTTTTTTTTTTTTTTTAAGGCGGAAGGAAGCCAAACTTTAGGTTTGCCTTTCATTCTACTGATTTGCTGGATTTTGGAAACAGACGTAGTGTGCCGTAAATGACATCCAATGAAAGTCTGTATTGACTAGAGTATAAAACATAACCCAACCTCTTGGTTACAAGAGGCTACCTAGGGGGCACTTACATCAATAGAAAAGAAAACGGGGGCCATGACTCATAGCAGATGTGGTCCTGTCCACAAGTGGGTACTGTGGTCTTGTGTGGAAACTTGGAGGCTTTAGTAAGAGAATCTGCTTATGTCAGCACCACGTGGTAGCAGGAGGAGCTCAGTGAGGACTTCAGGAAGTCTGATTCTGCTCTAGGGCGTGCTGGTCATTTCCCTTGTGACTTGAGTAGCCATATCGCCTGGTTCGTCCTTATAATGCAGGGCCAGCAGACCAGGTGATCCCTGTGTTTCTTCCAGCCCTCTACCTTAGCCCTACCCCAGGGGTCCCCAGGCCTCTCCTGCAGGGTGATGCAGCCTTTCTAACGAGCTTCTCAGGAAGCAGGCCTGCATTGGCCTCCCTTAATCTAGTGCCCTTTCTGTCACCCAGAGACAAATACAGAAGGCTCAAAGGACGTTTGCAAGCTGGCTGTGCAGTTCAACAATGCATGCTCCACGGATGGCCAAGGGGTAGGAACACCAGCTTTGAAGGATTCTTTCCCACCATGTGTCAGCCTCTCTTGGCTTTGGCTCTCCCACCACTGACGAGGGCCAAATATCACCTTTGCCACAGAACTGCCAGATGTCAGGCGCTCAGCCAGTGTTAACATGGCTGGATAAAATTCAGGATATCCACTTACATTTGAATTTCAGGTAAACAAGATAACATACTTCTATTAAAATAGTAATTGTTTATCCAAGATTCAAATTTAACTGGGCTTCCTAATTTTTTTTTGTTTGTTAGATCTGGCAACCCCCTGCAGGATGATCACTGATGAGTATTAGATACCAGGCTACCTCACCAAACTAGTCTTTATGCAGAATAAAACCACCACTGAACAAGGGTCTAGGGCAGCGGTTCTCAACCTGTATTAAAGGGCCGCAGCATCAGGAAGGTTGAGAACCACTGGTCTAGGGTCCCACCCTCACACACTGCCCCGTTTCTTGTCCTCTTTTTGGCTTCACATCACCAGACATCCACCTGGTCCCCTCCTCTTGCGGGGCTCAAAGTATCTGCCGACTACCTCCTTCCCACAGACAGCTCCCCTTTCCCCTAGCTGAGCAGGCTGATGGAATTAATTGACACACGCATTGCTGATCATTTAATGAGTCATCAACCTCTCTGAAGCAACTGTTTTTAAAAAGGTCATTCATAACCTCAAATTAAAATGATTGAAAAAAATTAAGTGAAAAGAACGTAAGCTGTGTAAAAGCACTGGGGTGTGGGAAAGCAGGCACCACTTGGAGCTGGCTCTCACACAGTTCCTGCAACATGTTTCCACCTTTCCTGGAAGTTTCCTTTTCCTCTAAGCCCACAACTGCTTTCACGGTAGCTGAAGACACTGGGGAGAAGGACAAATGGAAGGAGAAGTGAGATGGCGGAGAGTGGGAAGCTGGGAACTACTCTGCCCCTGCAGGCTCCTCCTACGTTGTGGAAAACACAAAGCTGGGTGGGGCTTTCCCCTTTTGGACCATCTTATGCTCAGAGACAAGACACAGCTGCCCAGCTTGTGACTCCCAGCACCTGAACATTGGTGAAGGATAACTCCAGGGGCCATGAAGAACCACCTCTCTCTTTCCTGAGCAAATCAGTCGAGATAGCTCTGAAAGGTCCCCAGCAGAGGGGAGGAACCTGGACACACTCTCATCAGTGTTACTCAAGCATGATGCCGGGGTCAGGTGGATTCCTCTTCAGGCCCAGCTCTGCCCTCCTGGAAAGGATCTGCGTTCTATACAATTCTTTCCAAGATGACCCTTTATCCTAAAGTCCAGAATCTATCAGCTAAAAGCACTTCACCAAACCACCAAAAAGAAAAGGGTTAAAATGAAGTAAATGGAAAAACATGATAAAAGAGATAGTTTATTATCTTTTTCAAGCAAGTAGCCCTTAGTAGAATGACCCTCACCACCCTTTGGGAAGTCAGAACTGGTCTGTTATTTAAGGTGAGGTGAATTATTACTAACCTGGGAGTGAGAAATTCAGTCTTATACTTTTGCAATACCCACTGCAAGGCAGCTGGAGGCACCTGGGATCGGTCCCACAGACTCACTATAATACACCTTCAGATTATCTGTGTGTCTTTACAACTATGGCCTAAGACTAGGATGGTTAAGTATTTTTAGATGGTAACATGGAGGCGGGTCTTCTCAGTATTACTCTGCAGAGTAACCCTGAGAACCCCACCCGCTCAGGGACCTTTACATTCTTATTTAATTCTCCCAACAGCCTAAGGAAGAGAAATGGCTCCTTCGGTCCAAGTGGGATTTGAACTCACATCTTCTGGACACCCACACCAATTGTCCATCACACTCTGTTTGTTTCATTCAGGGTACTGAATAACCATTTTACTTCTCTCTTATACAAGTGGAATACTAAGGCTTTTTCTGGGTATGCTCGTTGATGGGGACAGACTAAGCATTTCATGGGCTTATAACAAGGGTTCTACTGAAGGGATTTATTCTAACAGAGCACTTATTTATAACATTTTTTTGGAGGAAAACAGTGTCCAGTATTTAGATAATTATATTTCATATCTTGAGTTGTACTTTGGTAGTCCACACGAATTATTTTCTTAGCAGACAACAGTGAGTAACTCCATGGCGAGACAGACACTGGGCTTTACTCCTGGACAATGGAAAATGGTCTCTTCGCTTCAAAATCTTGCACAGTGAGCCAGAGAGTCTGCTCACGCCTGCTAATATGTCAGTTCACTGCTGTTAACAAGGAGATAAGAGAGCAATTATTTTCCTCTCTCCAATTTTATTTACGTTTTTGCATTATAGTGTATTTTTTAAGGGTAATTCTTATTTATAACCAGCAGGGTTTTTCCTTGATTATTTATTCACTTACCCCCAGGAAGACTAACACACAAGCAGGGACCTAGTACCCTATAACAAGTGATCTGTTCAGAAAGCCACCCAGGTTTGGGTGCCATAAATGATCATATACTGTATCTAGGGAACAACAAAAAAATTAACCATTGCACAAGTTTAGAGCCACCCCCCGTGTCCCCAAGTCAGTAGGTCGGGAAGTAGGGCCCCGGAACATACATTTTTACAAACCTCCTTAGGAGATTTTGAAGCACCCCAACTTTGAGAATCACACTTGCTGTACTGGTCTAGAACACACCTCTATTAAAACTGGGGTCAGAGTTTGGCCCCTCTGGAATGAGTCAGTAGCTTTGTTACATTACCAAGGCACCAAAACAGCAAATATGCAAAGGCCCCCACTCTCTGTCAGGGTACTAGCATGAGAGAGGCAGCACCCCAAATTACATTAATTTGAGGGGAATTTAACAAAAAGGTATTTATAAACAGGTGGGCAGGAGGCAGAGAACCACAATGCCTAGTCTCCTGGGCTAGGAAGGGGGCAGGTTGGTTGGGGCAGCTTTGTTACACAGTAAGGCCGGAAGGGGCAAGGTGAATGTGGGACAGAAACGGTGGTGGAGGGGGCTGCCCGACGGTAGCTGCAACCACCATTCTAGAGCTGCTGCCGGGCAAGGACAATGCTACAGGGGAAAAGATTCAGACCTCACTCCCTGCCCTCCCTCCAGTCTCCAAGTGCTCCCCTTGGTGAACCCAGCTAGAAACCGGAGGCTAGAGAATCCACCGAGGAAGTGCAGAGAAGGCAGGTTTCTGGGACACAGAGCAGAGTGGAGAAGGGTGGAGAGTGCCTGGATGTGGAGGGACACAGGGCAGCTGCCAGGTACAAAATCTTGAAAGCAAGCATGTCAGGGAGTATTGAACGCTCACCATCCTTGTCACAGAGAACAGCAGCGGAAGCCTGTGCCACGCCCGCTCCTGGGAGCATCTGACGCTGCAGGGAACTGCAGATTCTTACCAGCAACTTTTGAAATGACACAGTTTTGTCCAGGCAAGTATTTTAAAAATCATTTCACAATGGTACTGATCAAATATTTATGGGGCACCTATGCTACAAAAGAGAAACATCTTACTCTTTCAGCCATGTAGCTGTAATTTAGGTTAAACTCAACAGGGCGACCACCAAGAAAAGTATTCGTCAGGTTTTTTTGAAGCCCCTGTTGCTATTTTTTCCAAGAAAAGCAACACTAAAGATACAGAAAAGGAAGATATCTCAGATTTTTGAAGTGGGAAAATATTTCAAATTGCATACACTCATAGGGTACAGCAAAAGTGACTTAAAAAATATATATATATGTATATACAGTATATGATTTTCCAGTTAGGTTTTACCTCCGACTTAGCAGACAAATGCATAATGTGCTTTCAGGCAACCTGAAATAAATGGGTTGATACAACTTTATCTCTTCTTTAACTTGCATGCAACTCAGGTTCTTTCCACTAAACAGGTGTCATCATGTTTGACTGCCATTCTCTACTCTGTGGTCACCTTCACTGGGTCACAATGGGGGGCTTATCAATTTTCCCATACCTGTTGAGAGTCTTCTCACTGGCCTGAGTGAAGGGACCAGTTTCCTGAGCTCTCTAGTATGTCATGTGGAGTGAGCTACGTGGGGTGCTCCAGATGATTACAGAGGTGCCCGGCAGAGGTTAGGTGGTGCTGAACAACATAAAATTACAGAATAAGAAACTTCCAATACTTTTCAAGCTTTCTAAAACACCAGAGTCTCGGGTGGATGTTGACCTCTCTGTAACACCCGCTAACTCCCTATCAGACAGGGGTGGCCTTGGGCTTGGAGTTTTCAGGCAAGAGCATGTTTTACTTTCACTTACTGATGTAATGGTTTTCATCTATTTATATCGTTTGATACTAGTTTTCTACTTGAGGTGGTCGCTTAAAGTTTAAGAGTATAATTTAGTTGGTAAAAAAAAAAAAAAATTTGAGGGAAAATGTACAAATACAGGTGGCACACAGATGGGGCAAAAATCATAAATGACTAAAGTTTGGGAAACATTGAGATAATACTAAGTATACCTTATGAGTCAGAGACACCTAGGTTTTAACTCTAACTGTCATTAGATAGGCAATAATGACTAATTTTCTTGCCTTATCAAGAAATCATTTTTTCATTGAAGGCTGTTGCTCTCGAGCAAGAGGCTGTTGCCAAGAGAGAGTGATATAAATTTGGTAAAATGGTTTTGCAATCTGAATCCTGTCTTGTTCAGAACATTACAGAGATGCCTGTGATAAGTGATTAAACATTAAGGTTTAAAGATTTATCTTAATGGTAGAATGAAAATATGGAAATATAAATTATGAAGTGAGAGGAAGGTTAGCTAAAAGCTGGTCTTCTTGTCCACTGCTATCAGGTCTAACAAGGGGCATGTTGCTGTCCCCAGAATGTACAGGGAAAAACCTCTGATTCACAGACGGCCTTCACTGAGTGTATTCCAGGGCCATCCGGGCAGAATTAAATTACAAACGCAATCTGTCACGATACCAGAATCCTCTTGATGTCGGTCTGGTAAAAATACTGCACATTCTGCGGTGCTGAGCAGAGAAAATACTTCAACAGTCACCCCCTGCCTGAACCGTGAATCTCTTAGACATTTTAGTTCAGCCCTATTTCATCTCAAGTCACTCAAACCCCCAAATTCTAACCTCTTGAAAAATTTACATTTATGTTCATGCTCAAGCGAAGACCTCAAGGAAATCACCCGGAGTGTGGTGTCTTCTTTCCTCTCAGAGATGCAGAGCGTGGAGAAGCCACGTGTCCCTAGGCAGCCCTGCTCCCCACGCCCCCCAGCCCACCCTGTGTGCCCATTGCAGGGAGCGGTGTCTGAAACAAAGCCTTCTGTCCCTCTGAACCCTCGCTCACACTCCCACTTTGCTAAATCCCATATGTCAGCAGACCTCAGTGTGGAGTTGGGGCCCTTTCCCTATGTACTGTCTGTTGTTTACTTGTTTAAAAAATATTGTGACAATGTATCCATTGTTCTCCATTCACTGTATAATTGTATAATACATTGGCAAGTAACTTCCTCAATGAATAAAAGTGTGTTTACCAAGGAATAATTGGAGCTTCTTGGCACGGGAGCAGGCCTTGCCCAGCACCAGGGGATGTATGTGGCACCCCAGCTGTCCTCAGCCTCTGCCCCTGTGAAAATGGTTAGTAGTTAATCCTAGGACCTCAGTTTCAGGTGCACGAGACAGAGGAATGTTTTATGCACTGTATGATTTCATTTGTGAATTTATTTAGACTTACTGAGCTACTAGAATTACTGGAAATAAACAGACTTTAATTTTACTTCAGAAATACAGTTCAGATTCAAAAGGAAAGATAGGGCGGTGCCTGTGGCTCAGTGGGTAAGGCGCTGGCCCCATATACTGAGAGTGGCAGGTTCAAATCTGGCCCCAGCCAAACCGTAACAAAATATAGCCGGGCGTTGTGGCGGGTGCCTATAATCCCAGCTACTCAGGAGGCTGAGGCAAGAGAATCGCCTAAGCTCAAGAGCTGGAGGTTGCAATGAGCTGTGATGCCACAGCACTCTACCGAGGGCAACAAAGTGAGCCTCTGTCTCTTAAAAAAAAAAGCAAAGATAATGAACATGGATATTCTTCCAAACTGCCATGGCCTTTCAATGTTGATTTTTGTCATTCAAAGCCTTATCAATCTTTTTTTTTTTTTTTTTTGCTTAATACTGTATTACTTCATATTACTATAGACATTTTCTCTACTAGGTGGTAACTAATTTGGAGATGGATGTTCACATAGCATAGAGACAGGACCTAGAAGAGTTAAGTATTATGAACACTGGACAATAATGGGTCAAATTAACATCTGTGCTCCTTATTCTAACAATTGTTTCACAAAGAAACTTGAGGACAAAGGGCAGAATATGTTTCTAAATTTCATGGCCTCCCAAAGCACATATGTACTGTATATTTTACAGCGATTGCCTCACCCATGACCCCGTCTCTGGGCATCCATTCTGACCAGAGGCTGTACGTCCACAGCTTGTCCAGCCACATACGATTGGAGAAGGGCGAACAACTGACCAAGAGAGCCTCACTCTTGTGCTGGCTAGGAACCCATAAATTGTGTGTCTCAGCTTAAAAAGATAAATTAAACACATCAGATTGTTCTGCCAACAATTTAGAATTAGAAAACAGAGAGGTTATCACCCGTCAGCTGCAGGTTGCGAAGCTGACAGGTCACGTCGACTTGGGCGTGGCAAGGTCCACTCTGGATCAAGGACAAGCAGAGGGAGCTGGTCCTCGGATGAGGAAGAAGGGAACAGACAGACAAGAAGACACGAGGACTACAGACCTAGAGGTGGGGTGGGGGTCTGTTCCTAATGGCTCTGGTTCCTGAGTTTCCTGGCCTTAGATTCTCGGAGCTCTCTCCATGTGATAGCAGCAAACTCTCTTCACCTGAGCTGTCTTTAACGGGTCTCTTGCTGTACTGATGATTACAGAGAAGGTCTATAGTAATATGAAGTAATGTAATCTTAAGTGAAAGAAGACTGACAAACCTTTGGATGATAAAAGGAACATTCAAAGGCCATCATAGTTTGGAAGAATAATCAAGATGGTGTTATGTGGAAAGTCTTATATGCAAAAAAATCACGTGCACCATGGCAGGATGGGGGCAAGCCAAGGAAACCCCTTAGTGCTGATGTCCCACTGCACTAAGCCCTGGCTGGACCAAATCTGGAGTATTCATCTATTTCTGCACCAGTTAAGATGGGCTAATCAGCTCACTCTGTCCACTTATAAATACTGTTGTGAGGCACAAATGGAGCAGTGTGCAGTAACCCTGAAAACACCAACGCTCCATGTAAATACTGTGTCTCTTACCACTACGGGGTCAAGACAGGAATGGATATGCAGATTTTTTATTTTTTTTTTCATGTTTTCTACATTCTAGGCCATGAAGCACTAACTAAATGGATTTTTGTAAAAGTGTCTTTCAATTCCAGGATCCAAGAATGTTGTATTAAAAATAACATTCTAGACAACAATAGCAACAAAAAATAGCTGGGCGTTGTGGTGGGTGCCTGTAGTCCTAGTGACTTGGGAGGCTGAGGCAAGAGAACCGCTTAAGCCTAAGAGTTTGAAGTTGCTGTAAGCTATGATGTTACAGCACTCTACAGAGGGCAACAAAGTGAGACTCTGTCTCAAAAAAAAAAAAAAATTCTCATTGAAATGCTTTTATTTTCTTCTAATTTTAGGGAGGGGTTGGTCAGCAGAAATGGCCGGGCTAGGTATCTGCAAAGTCATTTGTACCCCCCACCCAAAAAAATTTTACATAGAAGACATTTCTGAATTGCTACTCTTTAGATGTAACTGTAATTATTCGCCTAGGAAAAATGTTTGAGAAGGAAGGAGAGCGTGCACATAATTCCTTCCTGGGTGGGCAGTGAAAGCAGCAGGGTTTGGCTGTGTGATGCACGAGGTCTCGCTGCCCCACACCTGCTGGCTCCGTAGCCATCACAGGGGACCAGGAAAGCTATACCCTTGAAACTTCAGCACAAGGGAAGATACACAAGTTGGCTCCCAGAGACCATGTCCTGGGACGCTCTGCACCCCAGGGCCTAGCTTAGGGTTGGACAGTGCTCAGACATACGTACGGAACGGGCTCAATGGCAGCCTTTTAAAGAGCATTCTACAACCTTGGGTGAAAGTTGGACAGGCTCAGAACTAAACTGGTTTAAGTGAGAAGTAGAGAGCAGCGGCTGTCAGCGCTGTGTGTGAGTGAGTGGGGGGCGAGAGAACAGAGCTGTGACTGGCTGGGCCAGGGCCCTTGGGAAGAGGCAGGGCAGATGGTGATGCTTCAGGGGAGTGTAGCAGAGATGCCCATGGCAAAACCCCGAGATTCTTTCATCTAAATGGATGTGTTAATGGCTCCCATGGAGCGGGTATAAGAGGGCTTAGCACATATGCCTCGTCTACTGTACTGGCTGTAAATAACCCATGTGCTTGCCTGCACCATCTGCTTGGTGTGCACTTTGTGGGACTGTGTGAAGAGAAAAAAGTGTTTGGGGATAAATGACTAGAAATACTGTAGTTGTATACTGAGAAACCAAATATGCGTACACAGCTAAATTACCACACTTCCTTTCAAGGGGGTAATTAAATCAGAAAGGGAGGGAGGCTGACATTAGGAGGCTATCTAGCTTCAAAAACGTCAGAGAGCAGGTGACAGGCACAGAGACAAGTGTCCTTGCCCTGGAGCTAATCAATCTTGAGTTAGACACACTTAACCAGCCTCAAATGCAAATTCTTCATCTGTAAGTGAGGGCTGTGTCATTCACCTTCCTCAGAGTCGGACTCATGTTTACAACATGAGGTTCTTCAGATAAAAGACATTTTGAACATACCAAATACTTTCATGGAGAGGGTCATGCCCTCTATAAAGCATCAAGTATACGCACACATTGAGATTGTTCACTCATTTTTTTAGTTCCTCAAAATTATATAAACAATATAATTAATTTATTCATTAAATGACCACTGAATGAGCATTTACTATGCTATTTAATTCTAACTTTAAATCTACAGGTGCAATTGTGTTTTAAAACCATGGACTGTGTGTGTTGCAGGTAATTTCCAAAATACAAAGTTGGATTTGTGTTTTCACAGGCATCTATCTCACAATCAGTCTGCTACAGCTGAATTTCACTTATGGCCAGAAAAAAAATGCAGTATTTTATTTTTTAAATGAAAATGCTGCAAGGCCAGGTGATAAAACTAAATGGAAATAATGTATTTCTAGGTATTTACTAAGAGTTTTGTTAGGTACTCTTTCAATGCTCTTTCATTTCTTTTATATTTTCAAATGTATGGCATCTATTGAAAACAAAAGGTAATTAAGTCCTTCAAATTCAACATATATTACACTCAAATGGTACATATTCTCCAAGACACACTAACAACTAGATTGAAATCTCTAAGTTATATGATGCTAAAACCAACTGGACTGAAGTCAGTAATAATTATTACACAGCATCTTTTCAAGAGGATTCAGCTATCTGTGATAGACAACTTCTCACTGATTCTAACCTGACCCTGAAGACTTAGGAAAAACACATCTTCCCTTTTAAAAGGAAAAGAATTAAGATTCGAAGAAAATGGTATTCCACAGATCACACAGCGACCACAATTACACAGTAGTTAAACCTATCTTCCCATTCCAAGCACACTAATAATCAAAGAAATAAGTTAACTAAGTTAAAATAGTGGAGTATCATTATCGTTATTCACCTATTACATTTGCAAAGATATAATCAGTAATAAATATTATGACTAGAGTACTGAAAAACTGGCATCATTTGACACTTTCCAGAAGAGAGATAATACATATGGAACAAACTTCAAAATGTGCAAACCCACTGGCCAGTCAATTCTCCTAGGAACTTACTCTAAAGAGAAAATTAAGTAAGTATGCAAAGACATAAGCTGCAGTATTAGATTTTCAAAGCACTGTCACGTGTAACAGAAAAATCATCAATAACCTAAATATCCATTGATGGAGTTTGCTGATGTATCCCCAGAATTTAGTGCAGTGTCTACTACATGATAGGACTGAAAGTAAGTATATGGTAAATAAATAATGTCATGAATAAGTTAATGCAATACAGCTATACAACTGAATTTTGGTAGGCATTAAAATTTTTTATGTAAAACTATATTGAACAATATCTATAGCATTTTATCAAGTGCTCAAAACAGATTACACACTAGCCTATATAGTATAACCCCAATTAGATAAAACCATACATATTTCTACCTGTGTATGTATGTGCAGATTTCCAGAAGGACTATGTAAGAGGAATTTGAATGATTTTTCACTTCTTTCTTTATAATTTTCTGTACTATATAGATTTTTTTCTAAAAAACAGTAACCAAATTTTTTTTGTTTGGTGGGGGATGTCCTATCTTTTACATTTTTATCCCAACTGTGTAAGCTAAGGAGGAAAATAATACGATTAAGTAATAGGTAATAGTCACAGGATAAAATTTAAGGTTATTTCTCTCCCCTTGATTTTGCAAGGACTAGAAGTTCTCTTTTCTTCAAGTTACTCCTATAACACACCCAAAATACAATGAACACAAGGCAGTTTGAGGCTGACCACAGTGGCTCATGCCTACAATCCTAGTACTTTGGGGAGGCTGAGGCAGGAGGATTGCTTAAACCCAGGAATTTGAGACCAGCCTGAGCAATATAGTGAGACTGTCTCTACAAAAAAATAGAAAAACTAGCCAGGGGCTTGGTGCCTATAGCACAGTGATTATGGTGCCAGTCACATACACCAAGGCTGGTGGGTTTGAACTCAGCCCAGGCTAGCTAAACAACAATGACAACTGCAACAAAAAATAGCCGGGTGTTATGGCGGGCGCCTGTAGTCCCAGCTACTTGGGAGGCTGAGGCAAGAAAATTGCTTAAGCCCAAGAGTTTGAGGTTGCTGTGAGCTGTGATGCTACCACACTCTACTGAGGACAATATAGTGAAACTCTGTCTGAAAAAAAAAAAAAAAAAAAAGGTAAAAAAGAAAAAGAAAAATTAGCCAGGAGCAGTGACTCACAGCCGTAGTGCTAGCTAGCTACTCAGGAGACTGAGACAAGGGAATTTCTAGAGCCCAGGAGTTTGAAGCCACAGAGAACAATGGCCACACCACTGTACTCCAGCCTAGACAATACAGCAAGACCCTGTTTCTGAAAAACATAAAAATAAATTTAAAAAGAAAGCTTTTGCATCCCAGACCATGGCCTACCATGGCCGCCATCGCAATGAAGAAGGAATCTCCATGCATGCAGTTTCACTATTTTGACTTTGCTGTTCATGTTTCTTCTGAACGCAGCCTTGTTAACTTTCTGCCCGACCCTCATAGCCCAAGGATTCTCTCTTGAACACTGCATGCATCCAAGTGCATTCACCATTAACGGACTCCATCTGTCAACCCCATACACAAAGACCTCACATTATTGGACAAAGATACACTTATTTTCTTATAGGCTGGATTAAGTTTAAAAGTGGATAGCTTGTATTAATAACAAAGGTTTTTGATGATTTTTGTTTTCATTCCAGAAGAAAATATAAGCATCCCTAATCAACAAATGACAAAGTGTCTATCTTTGGATTCCAACAAGAGCAGTGTGATTTCTCCATTGGGACACTGTCTGGTTACAACAGTGCCTGGCTGTGATTCTGGCCAGCCTCTGAAAGCAGGAGTCAGGGCCAACAAATGCTGCATCTATTCGCATGTGCCCCAAAGAATCAGCCAACTGTGAGGATGGCAAAGAACGCAGATGATTTGATGACTGACAACCCTACTACCCTGCCTGCCATTTATCCAAATTACAGAAATTTGCTGACGTGCATCTTGTGCCACGCCAATGCAAGGGTTCATCAAGCTAAGAATAAGTTATATATTTTGGTTTTGTAGTATTTTTGCCTAAATAACCCTGCACAGAGACAGAAAGATAAAGGGTTGAAAGAAACAGAGATGGATCACTGGGAGAAAACACACACATCACACAATTGCTTCACTTCTTGCAATTGCTGAGTGCAGTATCATTCCAAGTGGGTACTGAGGACAGCGGCAACATACACTCCACACACAAACCCTTCCAAGTACCCCAGGCAGTGATTTTCAACCAGCAGGCTGCAGCACACTGCTGTGTCATGAAAGGATCATGTTGGCGTGGATGTGGAGAAAAGGGAACATTTCTACAGTGCTGGGGGGAATGCAAATTAATACATTCCTTTTGGAAAGATGTATGGAGAACACTTAGAGATCTAAAAGTAGATCTGCCATTCAATCCTATAATTCCTCTACTAGCTATATACCCAGAAGACCAAAAATCACATTATAACAAAGATATTTGTACCAGAATGTTTATTGCAGCTCTATTCATAATTGCTAAGTCATGGAAAAAGCCCAAGTGCCCATTGATCCACAAATGGATTAATAAATTGTGGTATATGTACACCATGGAATACTATGCAGCCTTAAAGAAAGATGGAGACTTTACCTCTTTCATGTTTACATGGATGGAGCTGGAACATATTCTTCTTAGTAAAGTATCTCAAGATTGGAAGAAAAAGTACCCAATGTACTCAGCCCTACTACGAAACTAATTCAGGGCTTTCAAATGAAAGCTATAACCCAGTTACAACCTAAGAATAGGGGAAAGGGGGAAAGGGAGAAGAGGGAGGGGGAAGGGGGTGGAGGGAGGGGTATTGGTGGGATTACACCTGCGGGGCATCTTACATCTTTCGCAGTATATGCGAAACTTAGTAAATGTGGAATGTAAATGTCTTGGCACGGTAACTGGGAAAATGCCAGGAAGGCTATGTTAACCATTGGGATGAAAATGTGTCAAACAGTCTGTGAAGCTAGTGTATGATGCCCCATGATCATATCAATGTACGCAGCTATGATTTAATAAAAAAAAAAAAAATTGCATAGAAAATGGCATGTGAGAGAAAGGAAACAACTTTGAAAAAAGACATAGAGGCAAGAGCTAGCATGACAATTCAGGAAATTGTCCATAGGTCCACATGGCTTAGAACAAGGTTAAAAAGTTGTTTTTCAGAAATGACGGGCAGCATGGCAAAGGTGTGAGAATGACCTTTTACATCAAAGTTTCTACTTTGGGATAAGGAAAAAAGGTGACAAATGGGACAGATGTAAAGTGAAATGGAAATGTATTTAGGTCACCTCATATCCAAGCAAGCATTAGATGTGATTGGGTGTTGGATGACTTCCTCCCATCCCCTCCAGTGTTACTCCTTCTTAGCTGCATATACCAGGGACAGCTGGGGATTTTTTGAGCTTGGGTGACTAATTTGGATATGCATATAGAAATATTTACTTTGCTGGGCTGTTATGAGTAATTAATCAAAAGAGAAATGTAGAAGTACTTTTGTAAACTACACAGAGCAATATAAGTATTAGTTATTAGGATTATAACTGCAAGCCAGGGGGGAGGAGAACATGTTCATCAATTACAATAGAGATTAGGAAATCTTTTCTGCAAATTAGCACAAAATAAATGTTTTCAGCTCAAGGACCAGTCTCTGTTGCAACTATTCCACTCTGCCCTTGTCATGTGAGAGCTGTCTCATAGATATTTTACAAAGAAATGGGTCTGGCTGTGTTCTCTAGAACTTTGGGTATAAAAACTGAAATTTAAATTTTATATTACGTTTGTGTGCCATGAACTATAGTTTTCTTGTTTTGATTTTAAAAATGCCAACCCTCCCCCCCATTAAAAAAAACAAAAAAAACACCTTTCTTATTTCATGGGTTATACAAAAAGAGGTTGAACTCTTGTTGTGTTTTGCTGATCCCTGAATTAGACAAATATTCTTTGGATTCAAAGCCTAGGAACTCTTAGCATGAGAAGTGGAGATATAAAATAAATGCTCTTTTACTTTTGGAAACCAATGCCATTAAGATGTGCACATAAACTTAGGCAATGAGGCTGGAAATGCTCAGAGCTGGCTCTCTGAGGGGTGTGGAACTCAAAAGAGATCAAGCTTAGGGAAGGATTTAAAGCAAAGGGGCCCCTTGGGTCACAGCTTTGACAGGTATAAGCTGGATGACCTTGGTTTCTTGCTTACCTCAAGGAGTTCCCGTGAAAATAAAATAATAAAAATAGAATAAAAAAGCAGAAGAGGTTGTGAATATAAAAATATTCGTTAAACATACAGCATACATAAATTTGAGTTATGAGAGAAATAAACTCTCTTCTTTCTTGAAATCTTGCTTATCTTGTTTGAAGAACCTAAAAGAAGTTAAATTTTTTTGGAGAAGTCTCAGGGATATGATGGGACTTTACATTTAATTGTAGTTAGGCTAAAGATGTCACTTTAAAGAAAAGAAGCAGGTTTTGTGTGCTCAATTTAGAGGATTCTAGTATACAGAAATGTCAACAGGACAATTCTAAGCTTCCAAATGTGTTCTTTACATGGGTAATGGATATGTTTTGAGGTATTGTTTACCTAACACCTCAGCAAGTAGCAGGAAATGACAGGGCAGCTGGAACACCCCAGCAGGTGAATTGCTTACCAGATTCTTAAAAAAAAAAAAAAAAAAGGACTGATTCAAACCGGAATTTCAGTTCAGTGATGATGGATCAAATTCTGTAATCCGAGGTCTGCATTTTAGACTTGGGATAAACAATATAAAAATAAACAGCTAAGCAGAAAGCAAGGAAGACTGGGAAAGCCTTTATAAGGATGACTTGAGGAAGACTACAGCTGGCAGGACACCGATAAGCAAAGGAATGGGAAAAAAATGAGACAGATTTGCACTACCAGGGGTGGCGAACAAGTTCGACTACGCTCGGAGATTGCTCCTCAGAGGTCCCTCCTCAGAAGCAGCATAACAAAATCCAAACTTGGCAAAGAGCCACAGTATACAAAATAATGATAAGAGGCAAAGAGCCGAAATTCATTTTGGCCGGGAGCCGCATGCGGCTCT
>CAUYPK010158308.1:0-28504 GCA_963574355.1 Loris lydekkerianus
CATGTGCCTGAGGCCTAGTGCAACTTCCAGAGCCTGACTAGAAGTAGATCCATCGAGCTACTTCCGCGTAGCAACGACTCAGCAAGGCCCGGCCTGAAACTGCCTCTACCTAAATACAGCCAATGTGGTACCATGCCACTGGCCGGACCGTGTCACGCACCTCTTCCCCCACCTTCTTTCCCCACCCCTTCTCCACAATAAAAATAAATAAATAAATAAATAAATATAAAATAAAATAAAATAAAATAAAATAAAATAAAATAAAATAAAATAAAATAAATAATAAAAAAGACAAAAATTGTCAGGGATGTTAATAATCACTTTTCTGAAGTCCCTAGGCATATGCACGTATCCATGTTTCTCTAAAGGGGATTAGTTTCCATGCAAAAATTTCCTGTACAACCCACTGCTACTCGGCTTCAGCAAGCACAGCTGAGCACACTTGCCAAATCCAGAGAACACTTTTCACCTTTAAATTACTGGGTCTTCATGCTATGTTTGATTCTATCTACCCTGTCTGTACCCTCTGTTTTGGGCTGAATTTTGTTCCCCTCCAAATGTGTATATTGGAATCTTGGCCCCTAGGACCTCAAAATGTGACTGTATTTGGAGACAGGGTTTTTAAAGAAGGAATGAAGTTAAAATGAGGTCATTGTGGTGGACCCCCAACCCAATATGATTGGTGTCCTATAAGAAGGGGAGATGAGGACATGCACAAAAGTAGACCATATGGGGACACAGGGAGAAGGTGGCTGTCTGCATGCCAAGAGGAGAGGCCTCAAAAGAAACCAGCCCTGCAGACCCCCTGGTCTCAGACTTCCAGCCTCCAGAAGTGTGAGAAAGTAGATTTCCATTGCTGAAGGCACCCAGCCTGTGATCTTTCTTACGGTAGCCTTAGTGGGTTAATGCAGCCTCCTTCTTGAAACTGTCTGGGTTCCCTTGATTCTCTTCACACTTTTCCAATTGTTCTTTCTGGGTGGACTTCGGTCCTTTGCCCAGCCTTCGAGATGGGGGATGGTCAAGATTCATCTTCATTTTTATGCTCTGCCCAGCAGGTGTCACCCACTCTATGACTAATCAGGCAGACAATCACCAATTCCATGGCCTCAGCCCAGACCTCTCCCCCAGGCAACCGTCTATTGTAAAACTGCACACCTTCCTCTCGTGGTGTCCCCAGACTTAAGACAACACAGTCCAAACCCACCATCCTCACTGTCCCCCCAAACTGGCTCTGCCTCCTTACTCTGTCCTCTGGCATTTGTTTGTGTCACCACCTTCCTGTCCACACATGCTAGAGACCTGAGAGCCATTCTTGGTGTCTCTCTTCCCTTACAGGTACAAACTGAGCATTCCTATTGGGAAAATCTGAAATGTGAAATGCTCCAAAATCCGAAGTTTTTGAGCACCGATCTGATGCTACAAGAGGAAAATTCCACTTGTAATTGTGGAATTCTTTGTCTGACAAGTAACAGTCAAAACTTAGTTTTATGCACAAAATTAATACAAATATTGTATAAAATGAGCTTCAGGCTATGTGTATGAAATGTATATGAAGCATAAATGAATTTTGTCTCAGTGGGTCTCATCCCCAAGATATCGCTTTAGGTATAAGGAAATAATCCAACATCTAAAATATCTGACATCTGAAACACTTCTGATCCCAAGCATTTTGGATAAGAGATACTAAACCTGGCTTGGTGCCTGTGGCTCAAGCGGCTAAGGCACCAGCCACATACACCTGAGCTGGTAGGTTCGAATCCAGCCAGGGCCTGCCAAACAACAATGACGGCTGCAACCAAGAAATAGCCAGGCATTGTGGCAGGTGCCTGTAGTCCCAGCTACTAGGGAGGCAGAGGCAGGAGAATCACTTGAGCCCAGGAGTTGTAGGTTGCTGTGAGCTATGATGCCACAGCACTCTACCCAAGGCGACAGCTTGAGGGTGTGTATCAAAAAAAAAAAAAAAAAAAAAAAAAAAAAGACTCAACCTATATAAAGCCTGTTCTGTCATTTCCATGTTTACTACCCATATTGGCAAGAAATAGTCGTTTTCTGTTGCCGTTTTCTCTTACTGTACTCTTACAAAACACTTCTGTGACCACATGAGTGTGGATGGGTGTCTGACAATTTAACTCAATTCCTATACTGTCTACTAGTATAACTGTCAGATCCCCCCAAATCCCTCAGTCCCACAGGACTACCCCCCCCCCTTCAGATGCCATCAGATACGAGTCTGGGCCTCTGGTACTTCTGATTGGCTGGCTATAAATTGGGGGTTCCCCCAACCCCTTTCCCAGGTTTGATCATTTGCTTTGGTAGAGTGACTCATAGAACTCAGGGAACCACTTTGTTTATTATTGATGATTCACATCGTTTTATTGTTTATTTTATTTTTTTGAGACAGGGTCTCACTATGTCACCCTCGGTAGAATGCTGTGGCACCACATCTCACAGCAACCTTGGGCTTAAGCGATTCTCTTGCCTCAGCCTCCCAAGTAGCTGGGGCTACAGGCGCCTGCTACAACACCCGGCTATTTTTTTGTTATTGTTGTTGCAGTTGTCATTGTTGTCTTAGCTGGCCCCAGCCAGGTTTGACCCTCCAGCTCAGTGTATGTGGCTGGAGCCCTAGAAGTTGAGCTACAGGTGCTGAGCCTACATAGTTTTATTAATACAAAGAATATTTTAAAGGAAACAAATGAACAGCTTGATGAAGAAATAATAAAGCAGTGTTCAGAAGTGTCCTGAGAACAAGAACCTCTGTCCCATGGAGTTAGGTCGCACTACCCTCTCTGAACATAGATGTGCTCAGCAACCGGGAGGGAAACTTTCAGAAGTTTTTGGGTCTTTTTGGAAGCTTTGAGTATGAAGCTTGATACTTGATTTTATCATTGGCCATTGGTGATTAAGTCAACCTTCATCCCCTCTCCCCTCCTTGGAGAGGGGCTGAAAGTCCCAATCTTCTAATCACACAACAAATTCCCCTGGTAACCAGCCTCCATCTAAGGCTGTCCAGGTTCCCTGACCCACCAGTTATCTCATTATGTACAAACAGGCACCTATCAGTTTGGAGATTCCAAGGGACTTAGGAGTTGTGTGCCAGGAAACAAGATGAAGACCAAATAAAGGGTGTCCATAAAGTTCATTTGCAATTTTAAATTGGACATGAACTTTATGGACACCCTGTATATATTTCTCATTATAAATCACAAAATCATACTCCCTGCTCTAGTTCCATTGGCATCTCTTTTCTGCACTACTGAAATCATCTCCAATTGCAATTTCTGCCTCTCCTTGCTCTCAGGTCAGTCCCTAAGTATTAATAATTGGTTGCCTAAGTATTAATAATTGCCTGTCATTAATGCCACGTATCCTTTAAGAGTCTTCATGGGTATCACCTCCTTAAGTGGGACAGAGAAAGACTGACTGGGAAGATAATATTTCAGATGAGGCTGGAAGGATGAGAGGCAGCAGCATGTCCAGAATACCAATTGTGTCTTTTAAAAAATGTATTCAAAGTCGACTTCAATTGACTTCAGCTTTGCCATTTTCCCAAAGGTGCACTTCAAGAGTTATTTGGTTTATATGACGCCATCTACTGCCACCTTATGGCAAACAGTTGGAAAGAAACTTCCAGGCATAATTGTAACCTAAAAGCTTCCTCATCCTGCAGTTCACCTCTCCTGGTACAATGGCTGAATTATTGTGCACTCAGCCTAAAAACATCACTTCCTCTCCTGTGCTGGGAAGTGTTCTACCTCACCATCTCAAGGGTGTTGTTCTTACTGTTTCCTTCTATCTTGCATCATCAACATTCTTGTCTCTCTGGACTCATTCTCATCAGCCCTCAAATCTGCTGATAGATCATCCTAAAACAACAAGGAAGACTCTACCTTAACCCTTAGTTTCCACCCCATTTCTCTGCTCTCCTTAATGGCAAGCCCCTTCAAAAGAGTTTTCCATACTTTTCCTCATTTTCTGTTTTCTTATTATCTCTTGAGTCTATTCCGTAGCAGGTTTTGGCCCTTAACACCCCACCCAAACTACTCAATCAAGGCCAGAAAGAATTTGAACATTGCCAACTCCAACCATCAAGTCTCAGCCCTCATCCTTTTAAATTTTTTTTTTGTTATTTTTTAAAATTTCAAATTGGTATAAGGGTGCAAACAATCTAGGTTACATTGTTTGCATTTGTTAGGTAAAGTACAAGTTGTAGTTGAGCCCTTCACCCAGGAGGTATGTCCTACACGCCTGCATTGTGCCTGTTAGCTGATGGCAGCACACCAAATCCCCCCATCCCCCTTATTTGAATGTAGTTGTGTTTTCCTCTTACATGGGCCTGTAGTTGTTCATCTATTGGTTTCATATTAGTAGTGAGTACATTGGATCCTTGCTTTTCCATTCTTGTAACACTGTACTTAGGACGATGTTCTTTAAATCCCATATCCAGGTAAGTACAAAAGAGGTAAAGCCTCCTTTTTATGGCTGAATAGTATTCCACGGTATACATATACCACAGTGTATTTATCCTTTCATGGGTTGATGTCAGCCCTCCTCTTGACCTAACTGTAGTCGACATTGTTGCCAATTTCCAAAACCCCACTCTCTTCTAGGTCTCACTTCCACTTCACAAGCTATTCTTTCTGGGATCTGAGACTGATTCCTCCTCTCATCTCTGTGTTGTAAACTTATAATACCCAGGGCTCACCTTCCAACCTCTTCTCTGTCCGCATCTCTCCCTAAGCCCATCCCTTTGTCTCACACGCCCTTTATGTAGTGACTACTCCAGACTCGCCTAGCCCCTCCCCCTGAATTCCAGACTTGACTCCACCACTTGGGTGTCCAACAGTCATCTCAAACACAAATGTGTTTAACAGCAAACTTTTGATTACTTCCCAACTCACCATCCTAACTGGTACTTCTTTGTTTTCTTTTTTTATCTAGGTAATCTTTTTCTTTCATTCTTCCAATGGCTTATCTTTTGCTCTTTTCCTCATATCCACATCTAATCTCTTGGCAAATTCTACTGACTTTAGTGTTTTTACCATTTCTTACCTACTCAGCCTAATTCAAGGGAACATCATCCCGGACGATGAGAACAATTCCCTACCAGGTCCCTCTGCTCCACCTCGTCTCCCCCATTGTCTATTTCTCCACACAGGAGCCAGGAGCCTGCATGGTCCTTTAAAAACACAAGTAAGAGGCTTGGTGCTCATAGCCCAGTGGTTATGATGCCAGCCACATACACCAAGGCTGGGGGGTTTTAACCCGGCCCGGACAAGCTAAACAACAATGATAACTGCAACAAAAAAATAGCTGGGCATTGTGGAGGGTGCCTGAAGTCTCAGCTACTTGGGAGGCTGAGGCAAGAGAATTGCTTAAGCCCAAGAGTGGGAGGTTGCTGTGAGCTGTGATGCCATAGCACTCTACCGAGGGTAACAAATTGAGACAGTCTCAAAAACAAACAAACAAACAATAACAAACAACAAACAAACAAACAAACAAACCCCCCACAAGTAAGACCATGTGGCTATTCTGCTGAAACCCTGCAGCACTCCCCATCTCGTGCAGGGCACAGTCCACATTTCTGGGCCGGCCCCCACTCTGCCTCCCCTCCTGGCTCTCTTGCTCTGCCTGGTTAGCCATTGTACTTGTTAGGTGTGCCAGGGTATTCCTAATGCGTCAAAGTCTTCTGATCAGAGCAGCCCTTCCAGGTCATCCTATCTAAAATTGCACTCTTCCCGCCCTCCCTACCTCCTGAACCCTGTTATTTCCTGCTCTAGCACCTTGCAACCTAATGTAGTTTATGAGATTGCAAGTTTCACAAGAGTAGGACTTAGGGTTTTTTCACTCACTACTGCATCCCTGGTGCCTGGCATATAGTAGACATGCTGGAAATATTTGTCAGATGAATGAATGAGGACCAGTGTCCTAGGGGATCTAATTTTGGAAAAAATGTTTAAACCTGTCTACTTCTGCTTGACTAAAGCAATAATAACAGTATCTTTAATCACTCTTTAATTAATTAGTTGACATTATGGAGAGAAGGTGCCATTGCTAATTGTTTCTATCTTGAGTCGGAGACGGCAAGTTAGATCGTCTCTGTCCAGGGAAAAATCAGGTAAAAATCTGTTCCTGTACATGTGCATCAAGCTTTGCCCTACACAAAGGGGAGAGTCTTTTTGGTGACTTTGTGAGAATGTCCCTCCCTCTGTTCAGTACAGGGTAGGGAGGTAAGGAACTTCCTTTGAGGAAAGGAATGGAAACTCCAATCTCTTCCACAGTCTGAGATGCCTCCTGCTAAGGTGGGTCTACAGGCAGGAAGCTCCAATTTCTTCCTGAGGCTGCCAGCCCAAGGCAAGGGAGATTCTGGGCTGGTGACCTGGGCCTGGTGATGTGGGCTGGAAGGGGGGGGGGGGCAGGTGGTTATGGGAGGCAATATGGTTCTGGTGTAGCGTCGGGTGGTACGTGTGCTTGTGAGCGGGACCTTGGGGGTGTGGGCTGGTTCTGAGTGTAGAGCTTCCTGAGGAGAGATATCCCTGGGAAAGAGGAATTTTATAGCCTTGAAAAATCTCTAAAGTCTTAAAGCCCACAGTAATGCCAGTGATCTTTTGAATTAGACAAGATGAGTACTTGATCCCAGCTCTTGGAATTCTCACTGCCTGGCAGGGCAGCTAATTCCAGAGCAGACTTGTTCTGGAAGTAGCTGTGGTTTTCTTTGGTCCCCAGGGCCTTTGAGTTCTGCTGCATATGACTGGATGGAACTGGCTTTAAAGACACCAACAAGCATGTGGGGTTTTCTTGAACAATGCAAAGAGGTTGGTGGGAAGCCACAAGAAGGGGATGTTGAATTTCCTGCTAGTCTGGTGTGTCGTAGCCATTCCTTGTTCCCTAAGCTGGTGGGGCAGCTCATTCTGGCCATGTTACATTTTGGCCACTTCCTGCAGAAGCAAGCAGAAAGCCACATTCCTGCTGTCCATTTCTCCTGCTTGCATGTTGCCCACGCTGTGACCCATGTTCTTAACTCTGATGTTTTTCATCCTATCAACTGGGGTGATTGCAGCCTGTGCTCACCCAAGTCCTTCTCTCTGCTCCTACCCATGTGGCACTGGAGAGTATCCAAGACCCCAGCCTGGTGCCCGAGGGGTGTGTGGGTCCCAGACATCCCCTCCACTCCTTTAGCTTCCCTCTTTTTCTTCTTCACGTCTCCTTTGCTTATCTCAAACTGACCTGGTCACTTCCCCCTTCACTCTGAAAATAGCAATAGATACCAACAGGCGGAAGCTTTTCTACCGCCCGCCACCCAAGCTTTTCCCTCCTGGCATCTGGAGAGCTGATCCCCATCGAGGACCTCCACGGAGCCAGGTCTGCCCTCAATGCCTCACAAGCTGGCTCATTTAATCTATTGTTTATCTTATTTTACTTAAAAACATAAAACCCAAAACTGACCAACAAAGCCCAAGGCACAGAGAGATGGAGTAACTTGGCTGAGTGCACAAAACTAGCTAGGGCCAGAACTGGGCAGTACACCAGGCGGGCTGCCTCCAGAGCACCCAGCGCCTGCTGCATGCCGGAGCACAGAAGCCTGAAAGGCACAGAGGAAGGATGGGCTGAATGGGTCCATAGTGAATCCAGGACTCTAAAAAAGCAAGGAGGTCGAACTCCAGCTTTCGACCAGAATGCCAGTCAACTCAGTGTCAAACACAAGGGGAAAATAACCATGACTTTTTGGTTGGGAGGAAGTAGTGAGACCCAGTATGTTTGTATTTAAATTGTATTTTTCCAATGTACAAATAAAGCCTACTAAGTGAAGAATACAAGGGAAATTCACAAATGTGTTCAGAAGAAAAACACAACCACTAAGTAACCAAGTATACTTTATTCCCTTTTGAAATCCAAGTATCTCTGGGGAAAATACTACAGGCCTCTCTCTTTTCCAGCTTTGTCTGAGTGAATCTCAGCTTTCTCTTGAAGTTCTTTCGTGAGACCTTAGGGGTAGCAACTGCTTGTCCCTTTTCCCTCTCTGACTGATGGGGAGCAGATATAATGAGCCTGAATGGGGATGAAAGCATTCTTTTTATTAATGGCAATAAGGCAAGTGCTCACTCAACCCTCAAGGTGCCCAATTTTGCAATGCTGACCTGGACACTATACCTGGGCCTCTCATATCCCTTCCCAGTTTGAACCCGTGTATATGGACAGGAGGGCCTGGCCTGATTTACATCGTATTATTAGGGTTCTCCAGAGAAACAGAGTCAATAGGAAGTGTATTTATAAAGAGAAATTTATTTCAAGGGAATTCTGTCTTGCTCAGTGGACATCAATCTTTTCCACATAGACAAAGGTAATATACTTTACTTGAAGTCAGCTGATTTCCATGTTAATCTCATCCAAAAACACCCTCTTGGAAATATCTAAAATAATTTTTGACTATTAATAAATATCGGCGTAGTGTGGCAGAACCAAGTTGACACATAAAGTTAACCATCTCACCCAACTAGCTGCAAGTGTCAAAGTGACAAGAGGCCCCACCTTGTAGGGAGAAGGCTACCACGTGGAGGTGGGGGTGAAGAGCTCACTATTTTCTAATTCACAAGGTCTATAGGCAAAAGGTCATGCTGGATGAGGCAGGTACTATCTTGAACATATTAAATAGAATTGGAGCAGATCCCATTTTTTGGGAACCCTCTTTTGAAATAAAAAGTATACAAAATTAGGTATCAGCCTTGAAAGAGACCTTGAAAATAAACTCCATTACGCCATAGAAAGTCATCTATGAGAAAGAGTCCAGGTGGGACCCAACAGGAGAGAGGCCACTTCCCCAGCATTGCTGGTGCAGGTAGAGGGCAGGTATCAATACTTGCATTTTAATTGATGACTGAAAGAATGAAATTATAAGAGTGAAAGTTGGGTGATGGTTGGAAGGTTTTGGCCACTGGGCTTTGCTTGCCTCTGAATCATAATGCACCACCTCCATAGAAGCACAAATATTTGAGCTTGTTCAAGTTCAGATGTCTTTCCTCTAAATTAGGGGTTGGCAACTTTTTTCTGGAAAAGATCAGAGAAGAAATATTTTAGGCTTTGTGGGCCATAGCTGTTTCTGTTGCAGTAACTCAACTCTGCTCTTGTAGTATAAATCGGTCAGAGACTGTAGATTAATGAATTTCATTTACTAAAATGGGTAATGGGCCAGATCTGGCCCCCAGGCTACAGTTTACTGACCCCTGCTCTGAGTCACTGGTTTTCTGTCCCTGAAAACAGATCTTCTCTTCAAGTCATCTTCAATGGCGTTGAATATAATACATAATCCTGATAATACCAGTTGCTCCAGTTGAAGTTTTGGTAGGTGGGGGAAGCCTCCTTGGGTTCTGGGGTCCCCAGCATGAGGTCCACTCCCTAACATACGCATAAGTGATCCTCATTTTGTTGTAATGTTACTAACTATCCCCACAATGGGACTGTAAGGTCCTGGAGCACTTGGGACATGGCCTTTCTATCTTTTCTCCTTCACTGTGGCACCCAGCATGATAAGAAGCTCAGGCACAGCTGTTTAACATGGTATAACCTGGGAATTTGGTCTAATTTGACTCACTCCTGAAGTACAGATGCAAAAACTGGGAGAAAGGATGAGTTGGTTTTCTTCCCAATGTGACCCCTATCCACCAGTTTGTCAGGGAAGATGTGATTCACATCTAAACTTGTGCCCTGGCTGGGCATGGTGGTCATACTTGTAATCCCAGCACTGTGGGAGGCTGGGGGTGGGGTGGGGTGGAATGCTTGATTTCAGGATTCATGACCAGACTGAGCAAGAGCAAGACCCTATCTCTACCAAAAAATAGAAAAACTAGCCAGGCGTTGTGCTGGGTGCCTATAGTCCTAGCTACTCAGGAGGCTGAGGCAAGAGAATCACTTGAGCCCAGGAGTTTAAGGTTGCTATGAGCTATGATGGCAGGGTACCCTACCCAAGGTGACAGAGTGAGACTCTGTCTCAAAATAAATGAATAAATAAATAAATAAAATAAACTTGTGTCCTGACCAAGATTCTATTTTCTAACATGTATGAGATTTGGGTTTGTCCCCACTATTTCTGGAAATAAACTTTCAAGATTATCATGGAATGTTTGTTTATTTATTTATTTGAGACAGAGTCTCACTTTGTCGCCCTCGGTAGCGTGCCGTGGTGTCACAGCTCACAGCAACCTCCAACTCTTGGGCTTAGGTGATTCTCTTGCCTCAGCCTCCTGAGTAACTGGGACTACAGGCACCCGCCACAATGCCTGACTATTTTTTGTTGCAGTTGTCACTGCTGTTTTAACTGGCTGGGGCTGGGTTTGAACCTGCCACCCTCAGGATATGGGGCTGTCGTTCTACCCACTGAGCCACAGGCACCGCCCATCATGGAATATTTAGAAGGAAGAGGGTGGGTGGTGGTGGTGGTATGTGTGAGTATGAGGGAGTATGGAGTAGGGGGTCTACGGTTCCTTCTGTAGGGAGGAAGCAGGTGCTGCGGTGAAGGGAATGCCAGCATCAAAGGTCCTTACCCGTGTCTAGAGTGGTGCTTTGCTCACTTCTGGGTGAGTTCAATAGAATAGCAGGTTCAAGTAGCCCTCACCATTCTGGTACTCATTATCTGAGCTCCTAAAGTTACAGAGTTAGTTGCACAAAAAATGCAAAAATACACATGTCATGAAAATATTACCTAATGGGCTGTTCATGCATAAAATCTTCCTCTGCTCAAACATCTCCTCAGATACCAAAAATCTCTGATGACCGTCTAGTGTTACAAATATTCAATGATACCATGCCAGAACAAATGGACTGCATAATCACAACGCAAATCTGGCAAAGAAGGTAGGATTTTTCGTGAAGTTGATGAAAATGATGGTGGATCACTGCTCAACTCTCATGCAAAGCTGTCAGCAAATGAGGTCTTTTCGAAGTAGAGACCAGCTAAGGAATAAGGAAGAGAAAGTTGACAAGAAAATCAGGATAGAGTCCTCAAAAGGAAATGATTTAAGTATCGAAAGAGTAAGAGAGCCCCTTGGGAGAATTGTTGAGGCGAATCTTATTTGTAAAGATGACTGTGCTGTAAAAAATGAAGGAAGCAATGTTACAAAATCGGAATTTTATCAGAAATATTCTCCTCCTCTAAAAAAGCCTGATTTCTTTCTTGGTCATTTTGAAAATTAGTTTATGGTTGAAATTAAAACAAATATTTTGTTAGATTTATAAAAATACATTTAATTTCATAGTTTCAGATAAAATTTTGCCCCAAACTTTGTTTTCATTATTTGTTATGAAAATATTTCCCCTATTTTAACTGAGCTCACTTTAAGCCATCTTTTCATGTATCAATTATCTTTGAATAATAACAACTGCTTTCCATAATGTTGGGGTGGAAAAAAACCTTCCTGTAAACAATACACAAAATGCCAAAGGAAAAGAATGTCAGAATTGACCACTAAAATTTTGATACTTGGCATGACAAACTAATAATAGACAAACAGCTTTCTGGGTGAAAATAGGTATAACAGATATAATCGCAAAAGCTTAATAGCCATGATATAGAGAAAGTAAATACAAATCAATAAGAAAAGAAAAGTATGGTGGTGTCTGTGGGTCAGTGGGTAGGGTGCTGGCCCCATATACTTAAGGTGGTGGGTTCAAACCCAGCCCGGGCCAAACTGCAACAAAAAATAGCCCGGCATTGTGGTGGGCACCTGTAGTCCCAGCTACTTGGGAGGCTGAGGCAAGAGGATCACCTAAGCCCAGGAGTTGGAGGTTGCTGTGAGCTGTGTTACGCCACGGCACTCTACCGAGGGCAATAAAGTGAGACTCTGTCTCTATTTAAAAAAAAAAAAAAAGAAAGAAAGAAAGAAAAATAAGAAAGAAAGAAAAAAGAAAAGCAACCCAGAGGTCAAATGGGCAAGAACCATGGCTGGCAGATTTACAGAAGGAAAAAAAAAAAGGGCGGGGGTGTGGGGGAAACAGAAGTGGCTAAGACACATGTGCAAAGACACCCACTCTTAATGGCAGTCTGGGGAATGGAAAATAAAGTATCAAAACATCACTTCAACTTATAGATTGGCAAAGACTTGGTGATGTCTTTCAGTAGTGGTGCAGGTGCAAAGAAATACACACTTAGTTTTACCTTTTTTTTTTTTTTTGAGACAGAGTCTCACTACATTGCCCTTGGTAGAGTGCTGTGGCGTTACAGCTCACAGCAACCTCAAACTCTTGGGCTTAAGCAATTCTCTTGCCTCAGCCTCCCAGGTAGCTGGGACTACAGGCACCTGCCACAATGCCTGGCTATTTTTTGTTATAGTTGTCATTGTTGTTTGGCAGGCCTGGGCCGGGTTCAAACCAGCCAGCCCTCGTGCATGTGGCTGGCGCTCTAGCTGCTGAGCTACAGGTGTCAAGCCTAGTTTTGTCCTTTTGAAGACACAATTTGGCAGTGTCTAGCAGAATTAAAATGTGCGTGCCCTTTGATATTAAGAGTAGGGGTCTGTCTATTCCTCAGAAACCTGCTCACATAGAGTTACCTACAAGTTGTTAAGATGTGTACTAGCAAACATTAGAAACATTACTACTGGTATTATGAAAGTTGTCAGCATCAAAATAGTCACTCATGTTAAGATAACTCTGACAAATCGGACTGAGGAAGGCCTGAAGAGAGCGTTCTCCTGCTTGTCTGCCTGATAACAATACGCTAGAAAAGCCACAAATTATTTTATGTACAAAGTTTCCTTGCACAAAGACTCTCACAACCTTACACAAAAAGTACTTCTGTGAGGACATCTGCCCAGCAACTGCCTGTCCAGCCTCAACAAGACTGGCATCATCCTTGTTATTGATCTTGTAGCCAAGGATGATTATTTCAAAACAATTATGTAATCCTTCTCATTTTTTCCTTTAAAAACTTTTGCCTTCCTTAACTCCCTGAATATGCACACAGTTGACTATGACATGCATAATACCATGTTCGCAATGCCCTGTTCCAAATAAGCCTCTTTTCTTTTAGAGAGCCTCTCTTGTTATTTAGGTTGACACTACTAATACAGCTGATACATACAGAAAGCCTCCCCTGGGTCGGCACTTTTCTAAACATTTTACATAAACACACTCACTTAATCCTCTGTGACAACCCTATAAGTAAGTACTTTTATTATCTCCAGTGTGCAGAAGGACGGCTGAGCCATAGAATGCGGCAGTGTGTTCAAGGTCACTTAGGCAGCAGGAGGCAGAATTGTGATGTGACTCCTGAGGGTCTGGCCTGAGTCTGTGCTCCTCAACATGTACTGTACAACCTTCATCCAGTATAGCATTAAATACACTGTAGAAAATCCTTCCAAGGGATAACAAGACATATATATCTTTTATATTTTATTTTTGGGGGGTGGGGAGACACAGCCTCAAGCTGTTGCCCTGGGTAGAGTTCTGTGGCATCACAACTCACAGCAACCTCCAAATCCTGGGCTTAAGAGATTCTCTTGCCTCAGCCTCCCAAGTAACTGGGACTACAGGTGCCCACCACAATGCCCGGCCATTTTGTTTTTGGTTGTAGTTGTTGTTGTTGTTTGGCAGGCCCAGGCTGGATTTGAACCCGCCAGCCCTGGTGTATGTGTCTGGTGCCTTAGCTGCTTGAACTACAGGTGCTGAGCCAACAAGACTTATTTTAAAAGAAAACGAATGGGTGGTGGTATAATCCTATTTTTGAAGTATGCAAATTGAGTAGGTGTGGCTTACAGTGTGTATGTATGTGTGTTTGTGTACATGCATGGATGATGGCAGTGGAAGAAACACACAAAGTCTTAAGAGTGATTGCCTCTGCTGAGGAGAATGTGATGGGTGAATGACGGGGGTCCTGGTATAGGGAGACTATTCATTTCTGTGTATAAATCTTGAAATTGTTGAATTTTTAGGAGAATATGTAATACTGGATAATTCTTAAAATGTACCCTGTTTCCCCGAAAATAAGACAGTGTCTTATATTAATTTTTGCTCCCAAAGATGCACTAGGTCTTATTTTCAGAGGATGTCTTATTTTTCCATGAAGAAGAATACCATACACATTTATTGTTCACTGCGTCCCGTCCACTCTGATCCTCCTGTTCTACACGCATCTGCGAAAGTCTCCTCCTCTGTCCCGCCCAGCGCTCACCACTCACTCCGACTTCTGCTCCGCCTCCACACAGCAGTGACGTCAGGACTTCGTGTAATGTCACTGGTTGCTAGACAGCAGTCTGGGCAGCCCTAGCAACCAGTTTACGGTAAATCAATTTTCATTCCGAGACAGAGCCTGGGGGCCTTATTTTTGGAGGATGCCTTATATTTCACCCAGAAATAAACCTGTAGGTAGGTCTTATTTTCAGAGGATGTCTTATTTTCGGGGAAACACGGTACATACAAAATACAAAGTGGTCACAGGCATGTCTTACCTGCTCTATGAATAGTTTTGTTTGAGGCTTAATGATTGTTTACATGTTTTACCTGGATGGGAAACATCATTAAGGAGGTGAAAAGCCCATTGGTTGGGGAAGTGGGCTGGCCTGATGAGCAGTGGGCCAGCAGCTCCCTTCCCTCAGCAGTACTCCTTGAATGGATTCAGCCATGTCATGGGAATGGGAAGTGAAATAGGGATATTTCTCATCTGGGAGGTGTAGTAACATCCAGCCTCAACAAGACTGGCATCATCCTTGTTATTGATCTTGTAGCCAAGTCCTAATAGGCAACAACATGCTTAATTTAGCTACATCATTGTGGATTGGTGAATCAAGGTCATTTTCAACACCCCCTGAACTTTCTCAACTGTAGAGATTTGAAACTAAAACATTCCCTTTCCCAGACTCCCTTGCAGCTAAAGACCATATGACCCTTTCCTGGTCCAGGAGATGTATGTTGCTATCACTGCTTGGACTTCCAAGAAAGCTCCTTAAAGGTGCAGACTATATTGGAATAGTCCTTCAGATAGTTGCTCTTTCTCTGCTTCTTCCTGACCAAGTGTGATGCCTAGAAATATACCTGCCATCCTGTAGCTTTGAGGATGAAAGCTGCACACAATTTTAGTGTCCTAGAGCTGCCATGACAACCGACCACAAACGAGGTGACCGAAAACCCAGAAATTCATTCCTTCTCAGTCCTGGAGGCTAGAAGTCTAAAATCAAAGAATCAGACAGGCAGGGCCATGCTCTCTCTGGAGAGAGAGGAGAAAGTGCTTCCTTGGATCGCCCCAGCTTCTGGTGTTGCCAGTGATCCCTGGTGTTCCTTTGCTTTTAGATGCATCACTCTGATCTCTGCCTCTGTTGTCATCTGACTTTCTCCCTGTGTCTGTGTTTTTTCCTCTTCTTACAAAGGCACTGATTGTACTAGATTTTTAAGGTCTATGCTACTTCAGTATGACCACATCATAACTTAATTATATCTGCAAAGATCCTATTTCCAAATAAGATCCCATTCACAGGTACCCTGGGTTAGAACTTGAACATATCTTTTTTTTTTTGAGACAGAGCCTCAAGCTGTCACCCTGGGTAGAGTGCCGTGGCATCACAGTTCATAGCAACCTCTAACTCCTGGACTCAAGCGATTCTCCTGCCTCCACCTCCCAAGTAGCTGGGATTACAGGTGCCTGCCACAACGCCTGGCTATTTTTTAGTTGCAGCCATGTTTGGCGGGCCCCAGCTGGATTCGAACCCGCCAGCTCAGGTCTTTGTGGCTGGCATCTTAGCCACTTGAGCCACAGACACCAGGCCTGAACATATATCTTTTTGAGGGACACACTTCAACTCAAATCACACACTGAGAAAATAAAAATGGGAAGACAGAAGCCCTGAGAGCTTTATGAAGACACGATTAACTTTGGACTGCTTACTTGTGACTTCTTGTGTAACTCACATATATTCCTTATTTATTGAAGCCACAGTTTAGGTTTTCTTTTGCTTGCAGCTGAACACATTCTTATACACCATCCTTATCCATCCATCCATCCATCCATCCATCCATCCATCCATCCATCCATCCATCCATCTCTCTATCCATCCATCCATCTGTTCATCCAGTCTACTAGTTTTAAAAAGTACCTATACTGTGCCAGACAGGGAGCTGGTGTCTTATTTGGAGTTGAGGCTGGCATAAGGAAAGAGTTAGGTATTTGTTAGATAAGTGCATGAATGGAAGACAGATTCTTTTCATGGTATGTAGAGTTGCAGAGGTGTTCAACCTTTATTCCGTGTGCCACATTCTGATTATTTGAAGACTGTTTTACTCATTTAGACATCACAAAGAGTATGCACAGACCTTTTTTTTTTTTTTTGCTTACCAGTCTTCTTTTAGTGTTTATGTATTTAAAGTGTGACCCCCCCAAACAACTCTTCTTCTCGCAGTGTGCAACATGAGAAGAAAAAAGGTTGGACACCCCGAGGACATGCACAATAACGTAGACTAATTAATTATGTGATGGGCTTTTTTCCTAATTCTGACTTGAGGTTTAAAGGTTTCCTGGTGACTAAGAAGGGTGGTAGGAGAATGTGTAGAAGCCAAAGAGAGATTGAGAAACTGAGGAAAATTTACTATGACTGACTCAAGGAAGGAGGGAAAAGTGGCCAGTGAGGAAAGGGAGAGAGATTGGGTCTATGTGTACGTGTGTGGGGGGTGCATGTATGAATATGAAGGTCAATCTGGAGATATGAAGCTAGAGACATAAGTGAACACTCGGGGTCACTCTGTCTCATCTCAATTCTTGAACACTAAAATATTGCAAGTAGAAGGATTACCGTAAGTACTTTCACATTTTGAGGGTAGGGAGTCTACCAGTGGAATGTCTTAATTTTTTGGTTATCTGGCTGATACAACAACAAGTGTAATGCATAGCAGAGGAAGGAGAATCTTAAGGCGCAGACACCCCTCTTTCATACCGTTAGTCATTGCTCTGGTAAACACTTGATTCTTGGGTCAATAGAGTCTGCAAGGCTCAAGTTTTTTTATTTCATGCAGCATGTGTTAACACTTAGGGGATGTTTCCAGTAGGTCTTGCCTTTGCACATCATCCTTATGCAGCTGTGTTTTTTGGATGAGGCCTGTGGAGAACTGGTTTATGCCAAACGCTCACTCCTGACACTCAGATTCTTGCCTGCGTCTTGCTTGCCAAGGGAACAGGCGTAACAGCTTTCACTTCCATGGACTTCTTTTCCTGCATCTCTAAAATTAACCTAAAAATTTCAGAGAAAAATGCATAATGTAAAGTAAACGTTGCCTCGCACATAGCACATGTTAGAAAGTGATCGGATAAAAGCATGTACATCAATAGTCCCATGTAATCCCCGATCATTTTGAGGGGGTTGATGTTTGTGGCTCATGGCTCTTAGGGGTGAGCTGGTTCTTACGTTGCTCCTGGATGGATATTCAGGCAGGACCGTGGCTTTTACAGTCATCTTGACCAGTGCTGGCACAAGCGTCTAGCATTGAGGGTGAAGGGGGCTCTAGACTTGGCAGATGTTTAAAGGAGTTTCTTTTGAGGGTTCTTTTGTGGGTTCTTGGGAGAGCCCTCATTCCCTGGGCTCTCTTACTTTCATCCTCTTGGCAAAAGCAAAGGCAGTTGTATAGTAGCTGGGTCCCTTGTAGTCCCTCCACAGCCCCTGGGCTTCTATCTGGCTGTCCCCCTCTGGACTCTTCCTAATGGCGTCCCCTGTTCCTTTAAGGCAGCCCTTTTGGGGCACCAAGGAAGACAACCCTCCAGCTTTATCTCACTCCCTCACAGCCCATCCCTTGCCAGGCACACATCCTTTACACATTCCTGAATGTCCTGATGCATTCAGGGTGCTCAGGACAAACTAGCACAGCAGCAACTAACCAGTTCTGCTCCCTTGATAGAGCGTGAGTCAGACACCAGTCCTCTGGGTCTCCCAAACTACAAGGGACACAGGAAACACTTTCCAAGTGGTCCCGTGGTGAGGGAGGGACAGACAGCACACCAAGAACTCTCCCCTGTACTCTTCATCAACACTCCCTGTCCTTCCACCATCCATGCAGTTGAGGGACCCAAGAGTCATGAACCAATTTTGAAAAATTTGATGGCAGTGTTATGGACTCAATGTTATGCTCCCCCAGAATTCATATGTTTAAATCCTAATCCCCAAGGTGATGGCATCAGGAGGTAGGGCATTTGGGAGAAGATTAAGTCGTGAATCGTAATGCCTCATGAATGGCTCTAGTGCCCTGATAAGAGGAACTCCAAAAAACTCTCTCGCTCTGGGGTGGGGCCTGTGGCTCAAGGAGTAGGGTGCCGACCCCACATACCAGAGGTGGTGGGTTTGAACCTGGCCCTGGCCCCAAACTGCAAAACAAACAAACAAACAGACAAAACCACTCTTTGTACTACTGTGATGACAACAGGAGAAGAAGGCTGTTTGCAACCTAGGAGGGGGCCTTCCCTAGAACCCAACCCTGCTGCACCTTGATCTCAAACTTCCAGCTTCTACAATTGTGAGAAACAAATTCCTGTTGTTTTAGACACCCTGTCTTGGTTACAGCAGCCTGAACTAAAATGTGCTGTCTCTTACCTCTCTTTGGAATAGGGTATGTACTGTTTCCATGCTTCAGGCAAAACTCGCATTTTAACACATTATAATTTTTCTTAACCTTGGTCCCTACATCTGTAAACTGAGATACATAGATATGAGTACATAGCTGTGGAGAGCTGTGACAGTTAATTTTAAGTGGAGAACTGTGACAGTTAATTTTAAGTGTTAGCTTGACTACAGCCTACGGTCCCCAGATACCTGATTAAGCCTTATTTCTGAGTGTGTGTCTGTGCAGGTGTTTTCAGAAAAGATTAGCACTTGAATGGGTAGACTGAGTCAAGCAGATGGCTCTCCCCAGTGTGGGTGGGCCTCATGTAATCTGTTGGGGGAGACAGGAGAATCCATTCTCTCCACCTGACTGCCTGAATGGTACTGAGATTACACCATCCTCTGTCAGGTTCCCTGGCCTTCAGACTCAAACTGGAACTACCCCACCAGCTCTCCTGCTTGCCAAGTGGCTCACGGAACTTCTCGGCCTCCATAACTGTGTGAGCCAATTCCTTATAATAAATCTTTTTCTACCTCTCTGTTAAGACTTCAACATTTTTTTTTTTTTTTCTGTTTATTATGATGTTTGGACATCTTTAAAGAACCTCTCTAGCTGGCGGAGACTGCCCCTGTGGGGTCCAGCCAATTCTTAGAGATAACAAAGGGCCCAGTTTAGAGCCCCTGCTGTCTAAACTAACCCGTCCACAGCCACACCCCCTCCATTTGACCCTACACTCTGAAGACAACAGTTCTTTGCTGCCTTCATCTCAGGGCCAGGTGCCAGGCAGCTAGAGACCACCCCTAGGGCTCAGAGCCTCTCACCCCAATTACTCAAACCAGCCACTCCTAAACTGTTCACCCTACCCTGCCTTTCCTTTCCTGCAACCACCCTGCCACCTTCCCCAACAGGCTGTGGCCTCAGCTCCTTCTCACCCCTGCCTCCTACCATGCTGAGGATTTCCCAGGTGCCCTGGGTGGTGAGCAGTGCCACCTGTATCTAAGGCCTTTGAGGATCATCAATTTTGTTTTCCTGACCCTTTCATGTGTCTCCTCTTGTGATCATCTTATAAAAGAATATCAAACCTTCTCCCTCTGCTCTCCTCCTCCCCCTCCTTCTTCCTATATACACCCTGTTGGTTCTGTTGCCCTGAATGGCTGATGGACCCTATGGCTGCCATGAAGACTAAATGAGATAACTGTACTCAAGACTTGGCTGTGCCAGGCATGGAGTAGATGCCGGGAGTCCTCCCCTGCCACCTGCCTCCGTGCTCTCAAAGGTGTTAATTGAGCTGGTGGTCATGACTTTCCCAGCAAGGTTACTCAGTTTTCAGAGAAGCAACAGGATCCTCAACTAACAGAGCCCTGACATATTTCCTGGGTTCAAGTTCTCTGTTGTCTTCCTGTGCCAGTGCCCAGAACAAATCCCATAGCTCAGTCTAGGACATGAGCTGAAGGGCAATTCCTCTAAATGTGGGATTCCTGGCGCTTCACGCAGAGGAACTAGTGTTCATGGCACCTGAGGCAGGTGCCCCAGGGAGCCCCAGGATCATGGAATTTGTCTACCCTAAGGGAGAATTAAAGTCATTGCTCAACAAATCTCTTCTTTCTGATACCCCTTTGTGTCCCGAAGCAGCCGGGTCCCTGCTCCCCTGGTAGGCAGGAAGGAGGAGGGGAGACTTGTTTCCTGGCAGGGAAGGTAAATGACACTCAGATTTGGCCTCACTGAGGCCAAGAAGGAGGCTTTTTATGTGACAGAAAGCTCTGGCTTCATTGTCACACAAGGGCTACCTCTGCTCTTACACTTCTAAGGCTGAGTCTCAGAAACAGGTTAAAATTGCACCTAAGAGCAGAAAATTGTGTAGGAGCTGAAGTGTCACCAGTTCCCATTTTTGAGTTTTCTAAGTACATCGGGGTCCCCTGAGTGGGCCAGAGTGGGAGCTGAGACTGCTGAGCTGGCCAGCAGGGTGGGCAACACTGCCCCCTGGAGTTTCTTCCACAGATTTACTTACGACAGTGTTCAAGGGCCATTTGCTGGGGATTAGTACCAGAGAGTAATTGGAGGCCCACAGCTATATGGCTACAAATTTAAAACATAAATCAGTCTCACAAACTATTAGATGTTATGTGTTCTACCCTTAAACTTGACAAATATATTTTCACAATGACCTGGAAGGACAAGTTCAAATTCAATATGCTCAGACTTTTTGACCTCTACCCTTGAATACCATGGTGTGCGGAGAGGCTGTCCCTGTCTTCTGTTTGTGTACCCAGCTCCATCTATGATTGCAAGAAAATTCAAATGTATAAATAAAGACCCCCTAGATCTGGCTTCCAAGTTCATTCCACAGTGTACCAAGATCTGGGCTGGACGTGTGCTCTGCCCTTTGGAGCATTGACTACAGGAAGGAAGGTGGGTGTCCAGACTCCAGTAGAGTGTACGAGGCCTTCTGGGCAGGGGTTCTGAGATCCTGAGTACCTGGAGCATGGAAGACCATGGTCTCTGAGCATTTCCTCACCTCCTGAGGAGCAAATCTGGCAAGCCAGAGGAGGCTCCTTTAATTCATGGGGCTCAGAGTAGGGGGTCCTCTTACCTATGTCTAATGCCATTTTTGAGGGGGGAGTCCCTAAATGAAGCCGTATTTCAAGAAAGGATATCTTGACTGCTAAGAAAAAACTACACACACACACACACACACACACACACACACACACACACACTGGACAGAGAAGAAGGCTGGAGGATTTGGAAGGCTCAGGAGCACAGTTTAGTTGATCCAGGTGCACTTGTTCTAGGTTTGGGATGAGGCTGTATTGAACCAACCTAGTGGCTTCCCTCTGGAAAACCTCAGGGCCTGTGCACGCTGGGAAGAAGAGGGCTTTCACAGGAAGAAAACAACTATAGTAGAACCTCTGAAAGTTAACCACCCAAGGGACAATAACAAAGTGGTCAACTCTTGGAGGTGGCCGACATAAGGAACTAGCCCTGCTGTACTGATACAATGGTGCATGTCCAGTCTATGAAAATTATGTGAACTTAAGGAAGTGGTCAACTGTGGAGATTCCACTATATATCCAACTTAGGAGCTCAACAACCCTGATGTGGGGAACTCCTCTGAAAAAGCTGGTGGTGGGGATCAGGAGGCATTTTCCTTAGGCCTGAGGAGGAGAGCTTCTGAGGCTGGAGGGGTGGCAGGCTTGTGGGCCATAGGAGCAGAGAGGGAGGGATCTAAGGTGAGTGGTAACCAGGGCGGGGGGCAACACCAGGGGCAGAGAAATGATGGTCAGTGGGGAAGAAGCTTGGAGAAGGCAGTGAGCCCTGACACAAGGTCTGGAGAGCTTAGCAGCAGCCCCGACTGTAGGTGAACTCCCTGGGACTGCTAGAAAGAAAGCCCAAGAAACCACCTGCTTATAAGTGTAATCCTTGTGGGGGTGTTTGGGGACCATTGGAGAAGGAGGTCTAGGGGAAAGATAGGGCTTCTTATGATTCAAGGCCATGATTCAAATGCAGAATCAGAGTCCTAGATACAGAATTAATAGAAACTGATTAATTTGAGTACCTAGGCCAGTGAGGCCTGGCATTTTGGGTTATATATGCTTTTGGGGGAGCAAAAATTAAAAAAGGCACCCAAAATAATTAACTTACACTTTATAAATAGGAGTTGGGGTGTATTCTTAATTATAGTTTAGGAAATAATGGGGGCACACAGCAGAATTCCTCGTATACCCAGGAGCACACCCACCTTCAGCACAAGGCAATCCAAATGGACATTGCCATCTTATCTTCGGTTGTAATCTTTCTCCAGTTAATTCTCAGGAAGACAGATGTTTCCAATTTAGCCTTGAAAAGTACACAGTAATAAAATAATCTTCAAATCAGCATGTCGGTGGGGCCTAGTGTTTACAATCTTTTTTGAAAAAAATGTCTCTGCCTTTGACTGTTTGCATTTCCATCAGGAACTCAGGGTTGCCAAGCAAGCATTATCGTGTTAACTCTTCAAATTTTATGTTCATATTCTGGTTCAGACATAACATTCTTCCTTTGAAGCTTTCTGCAGAAGCTGATCAAGTATTTATACATTTTAAAATATGAAGTTTCTCCTTTCTTTCTTTTTTTTTTTTTGTAGTTGAAATATCTGCCTTTCTGATGAGACCTTGTTACATCTTATTTGAATATTTATGAAGCTGTTTGGAGGACAGTAGAGACCTGCTGGACGAGTTAAACCTCTAAGGTAGTGAAAGATTCTCAGACAGTCTTGATTTGTTCAACGTGGAGGAAATTTTGATGAATAGTGGAGAATGACAGAAACAGCACAAGGATAAGGACCTGGCTACTCATGACAGGTGTCCCACCAAAGTACACAGAAGAACACGACTTCTAAAATGCCGTTTCTGCCTTAGATGTTTGATGGAAAATCCTTCCTAGGCTGAGGCCATTCACCCCTGGCTTCTTAGGAACATGATCTCAGTCCAGCTTGTAGTCCATTCAGGAGAACTTTGAATTTCCCTTCTCTTATGCTTCAGTCTTCATCCAGGCTCCAGGTCTGTTCTTATTCCCCCAAAAGAGGACATTGTGATAGTGGCCATTTCATGGGCATTTCTCCCATCAAGGAGTCTACATCTCCCCTCCTTGAATCTGGGAAGGCCATGATGGCTCCATCAACAGAGTGTGGTAGAAGTGATGGTATGGCAGTTCCAGGGCTTTGAAAAGATTGCAGCTTCTACCGTGGTTCCTTGGAGTCCTGAGCTTCAAGTTAAGAAGCCTACCTATTCTTTCAGAAACATCCTATGGAAAGGCCCCAAAACTACATAGAGAGGGAGAAGGGTCCTGTTAAGCCCTCTTTTAGATGTTCTCATTGAATAATAAAGGCCTGTGGTTGAAGCCTTCTTAGATCCTTCAGACCCAAGTCAGCCTCCATCTGAACAGCATCTAGTGGTCCCAGTCAACAGCATCAAGAACAGAAGAATCACACCCAGCAGAACCCAGTCCAAATTCCTTACCCACAAAATTGTGAGTAATAATTGTTTCAATCCATTAAATTTTGGATAGTTTATTTATGCAGCAACAAATCATTGGAACAGGTGTGGACATTACCAGGTAGAATGCAGAGAACTGAGACATCATCATGATACACAGTAAGACAACAAATCCTCAAAGAGGGATTCCTCTAAACATTTTCCTGTTCTCCAGAGGAGAGTCATAGACATTTAGATTCAAGGAGACTAAAGCCCTGGTTACATATGTCTGCTTAAGTCTCAGCCCCCCTGTAAATAGACTTCAAGCAAATAGACTCTAGCAGTTCATCAAACTGTCCAGGTCTGAATCTCACTGGTGCACATGGCGTGGGCTCAGTCCAGGACCTGCTGTCAAAACAGTGTCTTACTTGTACCTAAGATCAGCATCTCTGATCTGCCAAGTGCTCCTTCTCCATTACCGAGAATCAAGTGACTCCATCATTACCATGTTGACAAAGGAGTGATAGGTAACATTGGTCTCCTGCCAAATGTAAATCTAATCTATATCACAATTTTCTTTGGCTGGGAATATTCACTGTGAGAATCCTCATAACAAGTACTGCTATAGTTTGGGGGAAAGACAAGAATACAGTGGAATGCAGCTTTGTAGATAAGAATACAAAATATTTTAACAAGTTATGAATGTTTACCAGCAGTTCAAGCCCTAGTATATATCACACAGACAATAACATAAACACAATCAACATTATTTACTTAGCATGGTGACTCCTGGCTCCGGAACACGGATGTGTAGTTGAGTTTAAGCTAAAGTTAGCTGTATTGTGTCTGTCAGGTTGCCTTCAGAAGGTAATGGCTTACAAAAGTGCATGAAAAAAAATCTTAAGTGGACTTGTTTTTGAGGCAGTAACCCCTCACTAAGGAAAATGGTGTTTAAGGTGTAATAAACTCTATGGAAGGATTTTATCAACTCTTTTTCATTGTTAGGAAATGTAACGTGAAACTGAATTTTCTCTCCATTAATTTTTTGAAGTTTATATTTTTGTGACTTTTTCTGTACCGAATGGTAACATTTTGATGTGATGGATTTCTGGATAGAAAGCAAAGAAACTCAACTGGTTTAATTTCCTCAGAAACAATCTTAGGTAACATTTGTTATGCTCCTGCATTGAGTAGGAAGGTTCTGGTTGTGTGTTGAGTCATCATTTTTGGTTTCTGTTATGGTAATGTATATATTCTAGGAGACTCAAGAGTTCTCTTTGAGAATTTGGTATTTTCTGTTTTCATTTCTGTGACATTATAAGAAAGTGATATTAATATACTTCGAATTATCTGACCACGTTTTAGCAAAATACTGCCACATACCTTCAGAGCCTGTGCTTATTTGAATTTAATATATTAATTTGGTTTTATTTTATAGTTCTGTGAAATAATAGCTGCACTTTAGTCCTGTCAGTATGTTTGCACATATCTTACTTTATTAAGCTCTTTTCTTTGTGGCTAGTACGCATCTAATAACTTTTCGTGTATCATTGACTTACTAGTATTATCCCTATATTGTAGGAAACAAAGGCAGAGAGAGGTAAAGCTTAAATAACAGAAAACTTAACTCAAAATTTCTTCTTCTTCTTTTTTTTTTTTTTTCTTTTTTTGAGACAGGGTCTTGCTCTCTAGCCCAGGCTAGAGTCCAGAGTTGGTATCATAGCTCACCGAAGCCTCAAACTCAGCCTCGGCCTCTCCGGTAGCTAGGACTATAGGGGAGCATAACCAAGCCCAGATCATTTTTCTATTTTTGGTAGAGACAAGTTCTTGCTCTTGCTCAGGCTGGTCTCCTGGCCTCAAGCAACCTCAGCCTCCCAGAGTGCTAGGATTACAGGCATGAGCCGCTGCACCTGCCCTTCAAAATTTCTTAAATAGTAATAGAGGTTGTCTACACAAATAACTGCAAAGAGCAGAGGGTAGAGTGAGTTTCAAGTGTGATTGGGATGGGGCTCTGCCTCAGTTTCTCTGCAATGACTTTGACCTGACCCTACCAACTTTCTTTTCTGGTTGCCTTCCGTCAGGACTACCTGTTCCTACCTTTAGGGAGAATCACTTCCACAGCCACCAGCACTGTGCTGTGATTTTCAGCCCACTTTGACCTAGAGAATGCCCTGCATGGATCAGTTAGACTTGACATCATCACTGTGCCAGTGGGGATGGGGTTATGGTGACTGGCTCTGTAAACCTAAGTCTACCTGTGGAGTGGAGGGAAATTTATTCCCACATAAACTACCTAGCTGCTCCACAAGGAGGTTGCTGTAATGGAGCTGGGCATGCAAGTAATTACAATTTCACCCTGTTTAATGAGTTGCCCTAGGTCAGTGGTTCTCAACCTATGGGTCGCCACCCCTTTGTAACAATGAAAATACATCCTACATATCATATATTTACATTATGATTCATAACAGTAACAAAATTACAGTTATGAAGTAGCAAGAAAAATAATTTTATGGTTGGAGGTCACCACAACATGAGGAACTGTATTAAAGTGTCGTGGCATTAGGAAGGTTGAGAACCACTGCCCTTCACTGTGGTTGAAGTAGTAGCTAGGATTCCCATCTGGCAAAATAACTACAGAGTCAGAGCTCTTAACTGTTGTGTACAAACCAGATCCAAGTAACCTCATATTAAATATTATTTGCATGAACATCCATTCAAAACTCAATTCCAAGAAAAGACTGGGAGAGAATATTTTAAACGAAGAAAAAGAAAAGATGAATAATTCTGCATCAGTTATCTATTGCTGTGTAACAAATAATTCCCAAACTTAGTGGTTTATCTTTGATGGTTTCTGTGGTCAGGAATTCAAGAAGGGCTTGGCTGGTGTTCTGGGCTCTGTCTCCTGTTAGGCCATGGCCAGATGGTGGCTGGGGCTGGTCAGACACCTGTCTTATTTCATGTAGTAGGACGGCCTCACCATGAAGTCTCTCCACCAGGGTTTCTCCCCAGTGTAGTGTCCTCAGAGTAGACAGATGATTGACCTGGTGACTCAGACTTCCAAAAGCAGGTGTCCCCAGGACAACCCAGGGGAAGCTGTGTCATCTTTTATGATCTAGCCTCTGAAATCACACAACATGCCTTTCATCAGAGTTATAAGCCTCCCCAAAATCAAGAATTGTAAATATAGAACCTACTTCTCCATGGGAAGATTGTCATTCACATCACAAGGAAAGCATGTGAGATATGAAGTTTCATTCTGGCTATATTTGGAAAGTACAATCTGCCACTATTTCTGGACTTCCATTATTGATGGGGGTCTCAAGATCTTTAAAATAGAATTAATACCTAGTTAGTTGACTATGCAGTTGCCTGTGGATACCCATAGCTGTTGCTTGCTTTCAATTTTCAATTGATCTTGTTAAAACCTGGTTCTAGAGGAGAGTAATAATTCCTTCCCCGTCAGAGTTGTGTTATGCAGAAATGTACTTCTTCATACCATTTTTTTCAACTGCAAGTACTTTGTTTCTCATGTTCATGAGTTAGAAAAGAATAACATTTGCAGGTTGTTGTCTTTGTTCATTTTCTGTCGCTTATAACAGAAACTGGGTAATAGTTAAACAGAGAAGGAATTTATTTTTTGCAATTCTGAAGGCTGAGCAGTCCAAGATTGGGCTGCATATGGTGAGAATTCCTTGCTGGTAGAGACTCTCTGTAGAGTTCTGGAGTAGTACAGGGCATCACATGGCGAGGGCTGAGCATACAAGCTCAGGTTTCTTTTCCTCTTCTTTTAAAGCCACCAGTCCCACTCCATGATAACCTATTAACCCTTTAATCCATGAATAGATGAATCCATTCCTGAGGCTGAGCCCACATGACTCACACACCTCTCAATACTGCCACATTAAGGATTAAACTTCAACATGAGTTTTGGCGGGGACAAATATTCAAACCATAGCTGTCGGGAATAGACAAGGAAGATAAAGTAAATAGCAGACCAGGACGAAGGTTTTCCACTAAAACTCAGGAGAAAGAATGAAAGATGAGGACAATTTAATCTGAGACAGATTCTCCTGTCTATGGGAGGGGGGAGCTGAGAGATCAATCAGAGGTGCTGACGGCGCCTGATTTGACTGGAAGTGACTCTGGGTATATTATGAAATACCTCCTGAACTGTGCTGCAGTCTACACTAAGCACCTTGAATCTCCAAGCTGCTCTGTGTCTCTAGAATCACAGCAAGAATAAAACATTCCACATCTACCAAAAAATGAAATATTTTCCACATGTTTATAGTCCATGATAAAGACAACAATAAACATTTCACTAAAACCAGAAGAAGGAGATTGTGAAAGATTTCTAGTTATTCAAGAATGGTAAATATAACTGACTAGTAGAGAGCAATTACTGTAGGTTTAATATGCATAAAGCATTATTTGTAAATTAAAAGCAGAACTGCCACATGATCCAGTAATCTTACTTCAAGACATTTGTTCAAAAGAATCAAAGAGGTATCTTCACTTGTGTATAATTTCAGCATTATACACAATAGCCAAGAGGTGGAAATAACCTAAGTGTCCATCAGTCGGTGAACAGATAAGGAAAATGTGCTATAGTCACCTGCTTTTTTTTTTTTTTTTTCTTTATTTTTTATTGTTGGGGATTCATTGAGGGTACAATAAACCAGGTTACACTGATTGCATTTTTTAGGTAAAGTCCCTCTTACAGTCGGGTCTTGCGCCCAAAAGGTGTGGCACACACCAAAGCCCCACTCCCCTCCCTCCTTCCCTCTCTTTGCTCTTCCTTTCTGATTTCATTTCTTTTTTTTTTTTTAAGCAGGAACTCAATTTTATTGCGTCAAGCAGCTGCTTATATAGAGCATGGGGAAGGGGCGGGGAAAGAAGGCGGGGGATGAGGTGCGTGACAGGGTTGGGCCAATGGCATGGTACCACATTGGCTGTATCTAGGTAGAGGCAGTTTCAGGCTGGGCCTTGCTGAG
>CAUYPK010158309.1:0-19862 GCA_963574355.1 Loris lydekkerianus
ACTAAAAAAAACAAAAAAAAAAAAAAAAAAAAAAAAAAAAAAAAAAAAAAAAAAAAATTAAAATCATGCAGGAAGAATAAGAGGTTTTCTCAGATGAATATTTTATATGCTGAGGTAGTATGCTCTTGCATATGAAAGAGAAATTGCCAGCTTCTGTGAAAAAGAAGCATGCACGATTCGGGTGAAACACCCTAAACATAAAACTTACAGAGACCTTCCTTTCAACCTTCTAATATCTTTCTTCTGCCCATTTCTCTTTATCACTATTGTAAAACAAAACAGTGTCTTTCACCTACATCACTAAATCATTTTCTAATGTTCCTTTGTCCCTAATCTTTCTCTGGCCAATTCACTTGCCACACTGGAATGAAGTGGTCTCTCCAAAATTTGTATAGGACTATGTCATTTCCTTTGTTAAAACTATTGAATCATGACTTCTTATATTTTAGGATAGTTCTAACTCTAATAGAATTCATAGTACTTCAATATTACATGATTTTTTTTTTTCAGCCCCAAAACTTGTTATAGCCAGAAAACATTAGGGACAGTGAGGTAGACTGAATAATGCCACCTCCCAAACATGTTCACATACTGATTCCCAAAACACGTGTGCCTATTGCGTCAGATGGAAAAAAAGGGTTTTGTCATTGTTACTGAGTTGTAGTTATCACCCCTTTGTAACATGCAAAAATCTGCCATTCTGAAGGTTGCCTGTATACTTTAGTTTTAGTATAGAAGCTGTTTAGTTTGATCATGTGCTATTCACTTAGGTTTGCTACAATTGTCAAGGGGGTCTTCATATAATCTTTTCTTAGGCCAATGTTGTTTAGAGCTTTTCCCATACTTTCCTCTAGAATTTTTATCATTTTGTGTCTTACATTTAAATATTTTATCCAGTAAGATTAGAGTTTTGTAGGGTCCAGTTTCAATCATCTGCATGTGACTAACCAATTATCCCGGCACCATTTATTAAATAGGAATTCTTTTCCCCACTGTATGCTTTTGCTTGGTTTGTTGAAAATCAGGTAGGGACACATACCTGGTTCATCTCTAGGTTCTCTATTTCATTTCATAGATCCATATCTCTGTTTTTGTGTAAGTACCATGCTGTTTGGATCACTGTAGACTTATAGTATAATCTAAAGTCTGATACTGTGATGCCTTCAGATTTGTTTTTATTTCTTAGAATTGCCTTGGCAAATCAGGATTACTTTTTGTTCCATGGGAAACAAAGTACTATTTTTTTTTCAAGTTCTTCAAAGTATAATTTTGGTGCTTTGATGGGGATTACATAAATCTATAAATTGCTTTGGGTAATATGAACATTTTTAACAATGTTGATTTTTCTTAGCCATAATCATCATTGGCAGGGGTGTCCAACCTTTTCTTTTTTTTTCCTCTGCCACACATTGGAAGTATAAATTATCTTGGGCCACATCTAATTATAAAAATGCTAACAAAAGCTGACTGAGCTGGAACATATTCTTCTTAGTAAAGTATCCCAAGAATGGAAGAAAAAGTATCCAATGTACTCAGCCCTACTATGAAACTAATTTATGGCTTTCACATGAAAGCTATAACCCAGTTACAACCTAAGAACAGGGAGAAGGAGGAAAGGGAGGGGATAAAGGGGGGAGATGGGAAGAGGGAGGAGGAGTTGTGGGATTACACCTGCAGCACATCTACAAGGGTATATGTGAAACTCAGTAAATGTGGAATATAAATGTCTTAGCACAGTAACTAAGAAAATGCCAGGAAGGCTATGTTACCCAGTGTGATGAAAATGTGTCAAACGGTCTATGAAACTAGTGTATAGTGCCCCATGATCACATTAATGTACACAGCTATGATTTAATTTAAAAACAAAAAAAAAGCTGATTGAAAGAAAAAAAGGTCCGTGGATACTTTTTGTGATACCTGATACTGCAAATAAGCAAAAAGTTCCATATGAAATCAGCACGTGGCCTGCAGGCCCCAGGTTAAGCACACCTGTTATTGAGCAATAATTTTTATTTTAATATTTATTTCCATTCTTGGATAAAGATGTTACTGGGTAATTATTGAGCCACGGAGTAGATACATTGTTACCTTTATAAAAATCTGTCAGTTTGCTAAAGCAATGGTTCCATTTTATTCTCCGTCAGAATACACGAATACCTGGATACTCCCTAGACCTGGTGTTGTTCATATTTGTTTATTTTAGCCATTGTTAGGGGTGTGAAATGTGGTTTTAATTTGCATTTACCTTGAGGATCATGATGTAAAGTATATTTTCATGTGTGAATTGGCAATTTTTCAAATTTTTGGAAATAACTGTTTACATCTCTTGGTGATTTTATTGTTCTCTGCTTTTTTATTGTTGAATATGTTCCATATAAATTTATTTGTAAGATATTTATACTGAGAATATATTTTCCCTAATCTATGATGTGCTATGTATTACTTACATAGTATTATTTAGTGAACAAAAATATAATTGTGATAAAATCTAATTCATAATTTTCTGTCTTCTTGTGTTTTAGTGTTTTATCTCTGAAAACTTTGCCACCTAAAAGTTGAAAATAGATGCCTTTTTAAAAGAAATCTTATGGTGTACTTTTTAAAGTTTAAATGTATGACCTACTTTGAGCCATTTTGATTCAATTGCTACAGGAACTGGATTATATGTTTTGTATTGAGCATCCAGAATTTCATCTAGAGTTTTAAAAAATTATTTTTCCCTTTCTATTAAATCTGTATGTTGGTTGACAACCAAATGACTAGGTATGTGTGACCTTATTTCTCTAAAATCTTTTCCAAAACCCCTTTCACTCCACTTGGGCACTCTTCTCATCCTTTCTGAGCTCTGTCTCCCTCAGCGGAAAAGCCTTTTTACATGAATCAGGCTCTAATAATCCACAATAGATCAAAACTATTCCCTCCCCATGGAAGGAGAGCTCTGAAAAACATCTGTAGTAATCATAGCGTATTGCTCCCCAGTACTGCAATGAATGCCCACAAAACATGTGTTTTGCTCAGAATAATGGTTTTAGTGTTTACTAATGTGTCTTTGCAAAGGGGAAAAAGTAAGGGAAATTTTATCAGGAGATGCAATTTTGAATGCGGTTGTTTTGGTAATTTGATTTTCCACTTGTTCGTAGCTAATATATAGAAGTATAGTTGAATTTTGTTTATTTGCCTAGTTTCCTGGCATTTTGCTTAATTCATGTCTTAATTCTGTGATTTTTGTTTTGCTATATAATTCCAATCATCTATGAGAACTATACATATGAAAACTCTTATGCCTTACAATGCAAATGTATCTTTGTTAAAATCAAACTATTATACCAAGTATTTTTATATTTTATTATGTAAAAATCATACCTCAATAAAGCACTTTTGCCATGAAAAATATTTAACACATATAAAACCTAAATAAAATAATTAAATATATTTAATTTTATAAGAATGTTATATTTACAGTTTAGCTTTAAGACTGTAAAAGTTACTGTTTACCAAAGTGTTCAAAACACTTCAATGAGGTAGAATATTAATTGTTTCAACCTATAAAGATTTATTGAGCATCATATGTCTTGTCACAAATGATTGATTTCAAAAGTAGAATGTGCCACCCAATTGACACTGTGCCATTCTATTAATAGGAGAGGCTCTTTTTTTTTTTTTTCTTTTAGAGACAGAGTTTCACTTTGTCACTGTTGGTAGAGTGCTGTGGTGTCACAGCTCACAGCAACCTCCAGCTCTTGGGCTTAGGTGATTCTCTTGGCTCAGACTCCCGAGTAGCTGGGACCACAAGCACCCATCACAACACCTGGCTATTTTTTGTTGCAGTTTGGCTGGGGCTGGGTTTGAACTCACTACCCTTGGTATATGGGGCTGGTGCCCTACTCACTGAGCCACAGGTGCTGCCTGAGGAGAGCATCTTTTTTAAGTGATACATGTGTATTCATGCATACAATGGGTTATACAAACAAAATACATAAATGTAATAAGTTTTGATATCAATCTGTGCTCCTATATGGGAAAACATGTCTTTATTTGGACATACTATAAAGTAAATGGACTAACAGATAGATAGATTGATATAGAGACATTAATTATCATTAATAAATGAATTTTTAAGCATTTTAAAGCTTCAGGTATGCAATCATTAAAGATATTAAAATACTTTTTTCACTAAGGATATACAAGGAATGACTATAAATTTTACTACAAGAATTAAAATACTGTAAGGTAGCAGAAATAAATTAGGAGGAATATTTTTTAATGCCAAGAAAACAAAAAAATTCCTAGAAAAATTAAAAATCTCTACTCTGTCTCTCACCTGCCTTTACTACCAAATTGAACTTAATTTAATCGGGAACAAAAATGATCTGTGTTTATTATGTCTGCAGGTTTTCTTGACTGTGTGTGAGATGCTGAACAAAAGCATCAGGAAGCAGTGGAGAATGGAAGATTTGGGATATCGAGTAAAATATTCAGAATGGCAGAAATTGAAACACGAAGGCACATTTTATCAAAATTTGAAACAAAGGCAAAATATTAAATTACTTTGGGAATAGTCATGAAAACAGCAAGTTATATGTGAGAAAGGATGTAATTAACATTAGACACATACACCATCTCCTGAATATAAAGGAGCACAGAAATGAAATTGAATGAGGTCCCTCCAATCAAAATGTATCATAACTTAAATGTGAAACCTTAAACTATAAAACTTCTAGAAGGAAGATATAGGAAAATTATTTGTGTCTTTCACATAAGTAAAAGTCTTTTTAGAACATAAAAGCCTGAACCATAAGGAAAAACTGATAAAATGGGACTATGGCATTATTAAAAAATATTTACTCTTCAAAAGTCATTGATAGGAAAATGGAAAGACAGACCGTTGACTAGGAGAAATGCTTATAACACTTAGATCAGAGACTTACCCAGCAAATACAAAAAGCATGTATAACTTGGTAAGAGGAACAACCACCCAGTTTAAAAAGAGACTAAAGGCTTGAAAAGATATTTCAGTAAAAAGATACACAAATGGTCAATTAACACATAAAAAGATGTTCAACATCATTAACCTTCTGAGAACTCCAAATTAAGGCCATACTATGATACCACTAAAAACGTCAGTTGAAATGGCTAAAATTTTAAAATTGACAATACCTTATGCTGGTAAGGATACAGAACAAGAGCTATTCATCTGATAACTATTGGGGTGGAAGACAATATTTGTAAAACAGGTTGGCAGTTTGTAAAATGTTAAACATAATACCTACCATAAAACCCAACTATTCTACTACTAACTACTTGCTCAAAATATATTAAAATATATGTGCACAAAAATATTAGTACGCCAAAGTTCACAGCATCTGTATTTGGAAAAGTCCAAAATAAAGGCAACCCATACATACAAAAAATGAATTATAAGCAAAACACAGAATAAAAATATACAACTTACTAAGAAAAAGAAATAACTACTGATTTATTAAACAAGGTGGATAAATCTCAAATTTATTTTGTTTAGTGGGGAAAAAACAGACAATAACAGCAGCCACTTTATGATTCTATTGATATAAAATGTTAGAAAATGTACATTAGTTTATAGTATCTTCTCTGGTATATGGATAAATAAAAAATCTTAAGCCAGTAGATGATCTAATACATGCCCACATAAGAGATGCACAAATAGAAAATCATAAAGTATATATTTTACAGATTTAAATTTTATTGATCATAAATATTTATCTATTATGGAGAAGTGATATGAAAGATATGCCAGCCTATAGACCAGCAATAAAACATGTAAAATCTTACAGTTTCTATATATGTTAACAAATCAGGAGCAGTGCCTGTGGCTCAGTGGGTAGGAAGCCTGCTCTTACTGAGGGTGGCGGGTTCAAACCTGGCCCTGGCAGAACTGTAACAAAAAATAGCCCGGAGTTGTGGTGCATGCTGTAGTCCCAACTACTCGGGAGGCTGAGGCAAGAGAATCACCTAAATTCATGACACTCTACCGAGGGCGACAAAGTAAGACTCTGTATCTAAAAAAAAAAAAAAAAAAAAGAATCAGTACTAGAGCATAAGAAATATTTTAATTTGTAAGTATATATTTGAAGGTGATCATCATTTTTCTTGGAAATAACTCATGGACACTTGCCTAATAATTATTAATATAGTATGTGCATATAATTATAAAATTTTACATGATATAATTATAAATTACTATACTGAATATCCAAATTTACTTCTTACTATGCAATAAAAACATACATTCACATTAATAAAGCCACAACTATACTTCAAATTATTAATCGTAATTATTACTAGATTTTCTTCTTTTCAGCTATTATGACTTACAAATGTGATAGTACCATGAATGCACGCCTGTGTCCAATCTCACCAACTTGCATACATTAATTATATGCAATTTTGCATAATAATTATGACTCAATAAAGCTGATGGGGAAAACTATATTTTGTTTTAAAGTGCATTTCAAAGATCTAAAGAAGAAAATTAGAAAGTAAGAAAAATAAAACCTAAATCCTACTTACTAACTTGGAAATGTGTGCTTTTCTTGCAACTTAACCTATGTAGTTTTAGAAATCCAGGTTACTAGGGGTGGAATGGTTCCTCTTTCAGGGCACAAGAGAAGGGTTTCAAAGAACCTGATCTAAATCTACGACAGATCACTGATCATTTAGGGTCTTCACACTATAGTCCCAGGAGAATAAAGGAGTTATATTGAAGTTAGAAGTAATCACCCCAGTTATCATGAAGGGCCAGGATTGCTATTACATATTAGAGGATGTGATAGTATATCTGAGACTCAAAAGATTCCCACTGGAATGTCAGTGGCTACTGGCACACCTCTAGGTACTTAACGTGCCTGATGTAACAACCCATCCAGACAAGGTCATGATGTTTAGGAAGCTCAGATACTCTGTAGAGTGACCCACCCAAATAAGCATCTTAGATGAACAGATATGCCAGCTTATGGTAAGAATGATCTAGAATGGATAGCAGCAAAGAGAAATGAAACATAGCTAGACTGAGCATCAGCTATGAACAGGGAATATTATTTTACCCCATTAACTTTGTTATGATTATTTTTGTAATTACAATCAAACATCTACTGGTCGAATCAGTGAAAAAATATTCCTGATTGCATATGGGGTGCCAGTGGAGCTGGATTGTACGAGGGGTGACATCTCCAGCAGGCACCTCAGTGTTCCACTCATCTCCTGTCCCACGCGTCAGTCTCTCCGTACTGAGGTCTTTCTCTAGCTGCAAGAGCATTTCTAGTTCACCGAATGAAGACATGTGTAGAAATTTAATTCTCCAGGAGCAATCTTTACCTAGTTAGGTCTAAAGCTGGAGGATCCTTCTTTACACCCTGTGGAACAACTCTACTTACATTTTACACAGCCTTACAGGGTCCTCTGTTGGTCATAGCACTCATTTTTTTAACAGTTTTTACAGGCCAGCCTCTTGTCCTTACCTCCCTCTGCTGATCCCTGGCTGCACTTTCTGGTATCATTTCCCTAACCAAAAACAGGCATCCGTGTGCTTCTCTCATGGGCTGCCTGTCCAAGAATCTAAGTCACGATGTACTTCTTTAGTTAAAAAAATAACATCCCAGTTCACACTCAAACTTTAACACAGATTTTAGTCAATTTCCTCATTTGTACACACGCATTTATCAAAAATATATTGGGGATCAAATGATGACATCATCCAAACAGGTGAAATTACTGGCAAATCATGTCGTCGTAAATGAGTGGTTTTCTGAAGATAAAAATAGTTAAGAATTAAAATTTTAAAAAGACATGCATAAGAGAATTACTGCGCATTATAAAATGATCCACATATTTACATACATATTTGTGTTTGTGTGTGTGCTCACAAACAAAAAAGTTGCATTTGTAACATGACATTGTTTTGTTGACATATTCTATAACCATGCAAACATCATGTAGCCATTATTATTGACTGAATTTATGATGTCTGCAAACACATGTAAGTTAATGAAATGAATAGTATTTGTGATTACATACTCCCTCGAATGCAACCATACCTGGAAATCAGATTTTCAGTCTCTTGTTATATTATCATCAAGTATAAGTGACTGTGTGTTTTCCTTGCCCGGAGTTACAAACAATTATAAAGTATGCAACACCAATCTCCCATCATGCCCTAAGTGGTGCATTGAATTATATTGATCAAAGTTTCAAATATGAACAGGCCACTGATTTAAGATTTCTAGCAATTTCTATAATAAATCCATTGCATTAACTAGGTATCCTTTTTGCCATAAGGTATGATTCGCTATAGGGTGTTAAAAACTACATTTTCTCTTATTAAATTTGTTATTTCAAATAGAAAACTGACTGTTATCCACATATTACAATATTCAGTCATACTTCATATTTTCTAAGTGATTTAATATTCTGTCATGTTTTAAATGAGATACAAAAGAATTCAGGAGTGAATTTAAAGAACCAAGCAAAGTAGGACATCTTTATTCATCATTAAAAATAATCTAAGGAAATGAAACTTCATATAATTATAGAAGCACAAATCGCTGTTATATATTGGCAGTTTCCGAATGCAGATACATATGTTAGAAAAACATCTAGAGCTTAAAATCTGAGGATTTCCTAGACTACACTGGGGATAATGATTCAAAATGGTCAGAGGTCAGCAGATTATGAAAGTATCATTTCTCCTGTAATTTGTCTTCCTCACACAGTCTCCTGAAAGAAAACATGACGGTCTTCATTCTTACATGTGAGGAAATTGAAACTGAGGAAAGTAGGGTGGAACAATTCTTAAACTTATATTTGTGAGTATCTGATCTTGGGAACTGGGAAATCGTGCAAGACATTTTTAATTGCACATAGGTAACTTTGTATATATTTTTAAAGTATTTTGATAGAAAAATTATCATGAATCAAATTATGCAAATTCATGCCTTTTAATTTTATCAAGGCATCATCAACAAATAACCTTAGGAAGGAACTATCCTTCCTAAGTGAGATAAGTCTATACACTTCTATTGGGTGCTATCGCCTGAAATGAGGGTATGTAGGTAATGGAATAAGAAAAAGAGTTTGGAGAATCTGGCCATTTCTGTTTTTCTTTTTCTTTTGAGTCTATTATCTGAATTAATAGGCATCTCTCTTTTTTTTTTTTTTTTTGTTCTTTAAGTCTCTGATACTTAAAACTTCTTACTTTGGTTAAATTACTTAGGTGGGTAAAGGAGAAATGAAATAAATTGTAAATTAAACTAGTAGAGATGTCATTCTTCAACAGAGGTTATTCAATCCTAAGGTCAACGTGTTAGTAAGCAGCATGGTTGAAAGTCAAAGTTTTGCCTAAATGCAAATTTCCTGATTTTTTTTTTCATTACCCTAATTATGCCTGGGTTTTAGCTTTCTAAACTTACTTTTTCTAATAAAAATAAAATAATACTTAAGGAAAATGTAATCATTGCAGTTAATCCCCAAGGGAAAGCAATTAAATTATTTTAAAACAACAAATTCTCCATCAGCAATCCAAAACCAACCTAAAGTCCTGAAAGAAATAAGAATAAGGGATAATCCAGGCATCACATCACTGCTGCAGAATTTTTCATTCAAACCCAGTGCACTTTTGAGTGGATCAGTGAGTCAGCAAAGACAAATTTACCTGGATCCTTATGCTCAGTAAAAGTCTAAAATGAAACCACGCACCTCAACTACTTTTTCCTTGTCCTAATCCAACTATTTTTTTTTTAAATGTTATATTTTTATTATTGAAATAGTATAAAATATTTTAATTTTATGTTAAGTGCAAATTGTGAGTTTTAAAATGTGATTTTAAAAAGGGGTATAGAAAGGAAGATTTTAACACTATTTGTGTTTCCTCAGGTAAAACTCCTCTGATCTTCAGATTTCACATTTGCATATTGAGGAAGTTGTAGACATTGAAAGAAATTGGGCATGACAAAATCTTCATAGAGTAATCAAAAGAGTACTTTGTTCTTGCATTTAGTTGGTTATTCTTTTCATTATTTTAGAAAACAACCAGGTCTTTCCTAAGGCTTTCAGCAAAGTCAGTCTTAACTTCCTAGCACACGCCTTGCAGAAGGGGTCAAATTACTGTTCCAGGTAAATAACTCAGAACAAAGAATATGGCTGATTTAACCCTGCTATACACTAACATGTCAACATTCCTGGCAATAAAATAGAGAAACAGTAAAAGGATAAGATAGAGAAAAAATGAAAAGATTTAGACTTTTTGTTTTTGTCACAGAGAACTCGTTTAAGCAAATATCCTTTCACATGTAGTAAGAACTGAGTCAAGGGGACTGAGATTATTGGTAGTAACTCGGCCCAAGCATTATTCATCTTTTGGGACTGGGGTAGGTACTACCTCATTTTAGGTCCAGTCTTAACTGTACTTGGACAAATCAGTGTTTATTTTTCTAGGACTGATATATAATAATGATGGGATCCCAGTGTCTCAAAATGAAGTCACTTATATTAGGTGGCATGAAGCCCAGAGTAAAATACTTTTTTTCCCCCCCCAAATTAATTGTGAGGGTATGAATTTTTACGTTACATTGTTTTCAATTTTAAGGTCAAGTTTAAGTTGTAGTTAAACCCTTCACCCAGGGGACATGCTGAACATGCTCCCATGGTGCTCATTAGGTGAGATCCTGACAATCACTCTCCCTCCTCCCTTTTATGCCTTTCTCCTCTCCCTTGCTGGACTGTATTTGTGGTTCATCATTCGTGTGGGAGTGGAGTTGTCTAGATATTGCTTTCATATTAGTATTGACTACATTGGATTTTTTCTCCATTCTTGAGATACTTCACTCAGAAGAATGCGTTTCAGCTCCATCCAGGTAAACCTAAAAGATGTAAAGTCTCCACCTTATGGCTGAATAGTTCTCCATGTGCATTTGCCGCCACTTGTTAATCCCTTCTTGGGTTGACGGGCCTTTGGTTGCTTTGATGACTTTGCAAATGTCAGTCAGCTTCAATCAACATTGCAGCACAACTGCCTTTGTGGTAAAATGATTTTTGTTCTTCTGAGTAGATACCTAGTAATGGAAGCGTATTGAGTTCTTAGTAGTACTGCTTTTCTCCAAAGGGATACGTACATGAGAGTAGACAAGTTCTCAAACTCATCCTAGAAAGAGTGCTGCATACCTCACTGTGGAATACCACTATGGTCACCCTTGAAGTACTCCCCTCAGCCATCCAGTAATTGCCTGGCCTGGTACGTGTAACAGGCTAAGGAGATGAGATGCCTGCTTTGGCCCTGAGTGATAGTGAGTACACCTGCAGAGAATCATAACAACATCAAGGGATCAGCAATGTTCACGGCATTTTAGGAATATCTGCCCTTGGGGATTCTGAAGCTGTAGCCCAGATGCCCTGCCCAGGGAGATACTCCTCTTGCCTCTAAAAAAGACTTCTTCACAGGCTGGAGTTTGCCTTGAGGGGACTGGTCGCTCAAGCCTCCACTGTAGTTCACGTACTGCCTTTAATACTTGTATCGTGAATGTTTGCTTGATCGTGTGTATATGAATCTCTCACGATAAACTGTGAATTTGAGAATGTCTCATTGCTTTATGGGTCACTGAGGAATCTTCTGGGAAAGGGAAGTTTAGCACGCTGACTGAACTGACTTGGTTAAAATAACAATTGAGTTTAATTTAACAAGTATTATAAGGGGACAGTCCTCCATTTAGGTTGTAGAAATTAGTTTCATTGGTCTTTTGACAATTTATTTTTAAAGGCATTATTAATACAGTGGACTACGCAGTCATAAAAAGAAAAACTGATGATCTGGTATCTTTTGTGCCAACTTGGGTGGAACTGGAAACCATTCTTCTTAGTGAAACATCACAAGAACAGGAAACAAACACATGTGCCAAGTTGGAACTAATTGATCAACACTTAAATGCACAAACACAAGTAAACCTCAGTGGAAACCAAGCTGAGGGTGAGGGAAGGAGAGAATGGGTAAGTTCACACCTCTCAGGTACAGCGCACACTATCTGAATGAAGGGTGCCCTTATAACTTTGACTCAATCTGTACAAAGACTAAGTATGTGAACAAACATGTACCCCCAACATTCTGAAACAAAACAAACAAAAAAAAGAAACCAAAAAAGATGCAGTGGATTGAAATCTATCTTCTTCATAACTATTTTCTATTTCATCTTTGCACCTTGCTCTTGTTTCCTGCCTTCTCTAGATTTGAGAATTTTTTTTACAGTATTTATCTCTTCTGCTCACTGTTTACTTACCTTACTTCTTATGACAGTTTTCGTGTACTGCCACTTAACTTCGCCCCATCTTCCACTGCCAAACTATGAGGCCTCAAGTAACAAACAACAACTGAATAGTGTAAGTATAAATGTTTAGAAAATCTGAGACTACTTTAAAATAATATTAAATGACTTTAATTTCACTGTAATAAACTTATTACCTAATATTTCTATTCTTTGCGTCTTTGCTGTTATACTTTTTGCTTGTGCATATGATAGAAGCCCGTAATACTATCACAATTTTGCTTTAAACAGTTATTATTGGAAGAATTAAAAATAAAGGGAAAATAATTTTTACTGTCAGTTCTTCTATTTCCAAATGTCTTCATTTTTTTGTGAAGATGTAGGTTTACACCCCGTAGAGTCTTACTCTGCCTGAGTCACTTTTTGTAATATTTATGACAAAGTCAGTCTTCTGGCAATACATCAATCAGTTTGTCTAAGAAAAATGTAGACAGACTTCTGCTTTTTTTTTGAAGAACACTTCACTTTTAGCACTTTAAAGATGTCTTCACATTTTCTTCTTTCTGCTGGCGTGGTTTCTGATAAGCCTGCTATAATTATTACCCTTGTTATCTGCTGGTATTGTGTGTTTTTTCTGTGCCTTTTTTCAAGATTTTTCTGTCTTTGATTTTCAGCAGTATAAATATGATTTTATGTAGGTAAGTTTTTGGTGTGCATATGTGTATGTTTCCTCTTTTAAAATGAGGGTCAGGATATGTGAGTATCTTATTTATGTTTTTCTGAGTTTTATGCATCTCTTGTTTGTTGTCTTTCAGTAATTTCATTAATTTTTACGCTATCCATACAGGCTTTGGATCAATGCAAGGTAGGTGGATTGACGTTTCATAGTTCTTTAACATTTCTGGTTTATTTCACTCTTTTGTAACTCTTTATGTTTCCTTCACATAATTTCTATTAATCTGTTTTCAAATTTACTTATTCGTTCCATGAATGTGTCTATTTTGTTAATGATCCCAGCAAAGGCATTCTTTACTTATTTACTGTTTTCCATTTCTAATATTTCCATTTTGTTGTTATTATATTATCTATATCTGTGTTGACCTTGTCTACCATATCTTGAATGCTGTCTATCTTTTTCATTCCGAACATTTAATATATTCAGCATATTTAAGTTCCCTGTTAAATAATTTCAGCTTCTGTGTCATATCTGTACATATTCTCCTGATTTCTTTGTCTCCTGGAATTGTAGTGATTTTTCTTGCCTTTTTATGTGCCTTTTAATACTTTCTTTAAATCTAGGTGTACTGTATAGGGTAATAGAGGCTATCCTATATAAGTGTTAAGTCTGGAAAGGAGGATCCTTTTTCTTTGTCTTCTAGACTTGTAATGTGGAGGTTTATGTTAATCTGGTTCAGAGTTGTTCTAAACTTAAAATTTCTTGTTGCTATGACTTCTGAAAATACACCAAAGTTTTCACATTTCTTTAGAGCTACTTCTTGACTAAGATAGAATAAGGATTACAGACCAATTTCTGTTGGATTTGGGGTTCTACAGTTTTTCTTTGAGCCTTAGGTCTACTCCCTGCACAGTTTTCTGCCTCTCGCTTTCTCTCTGCTTGGGTTCTTTCCACAGGGGTATATATAGTCAAGTCACATGGGCCTTTGGCAACTACAGGACTTAGTAACAGATGAATGGACACCACCTCTTTGGTTTCCAGCCTAGGAAACCTACATGAAATTGACCAGGCCTAGGAAATGGGGGGGGGTTCCTCCTTCAGCCTCAAGTGCAAGTGCGAGGGAGGGAGACACTTAGACGGTGGTGTCTCCCCAGCAGTTCTCTGGCCCCTCCGGCTACTGCAGCCTCCTGCGAGTCCCCACGCCCTCCCCCAGCCCACTGGTTCCTCCGCAGGCTGCACCAGCACCGCCAGGGCGGGGGCGGCAGGTCCTGCCCTCAGCTCAGCAGAGCTGGCCGGGGCGCCACCCATCCTGTATGGATGTGGTGGGTGTGCGAAATCACTTGTTCTGGCTCAGTCCGGTACCTGTACCACATCCCTGGGTTTTGGAAGCATGGTCTTCTCTGTTAGTCTGCCCTATTCCTGACTAGTTTCGCGCTCACTGGGTAATACTTAGGCTCTTCTACCAGTAGCTTTTAGCCTCGCCACGTATCCTTCTGATACAGGGCGGGTGCACCCCGGCTTGGGCAGCGCCAGCCACCCAGGAAGACCTGCCGCACCTTCTGCATCTCCGCCCCGGTGTTGGTGCAGCTGACCAGGACCAAGGGAGGCAGGAGGCAGACTTGGAGAACCATGCGCGGCAGAGAAGGCGGGCGCAGGGAAGCCCGTAGGTCCCTAGTTAGTTGAGGAGACCAAGGCACAGCCTGCTGCTGCCGGTGCCACCCCCAGAAGCACCCTTGGACCTAGAGACCCTTCTCCAGCACACTACTGTCCTGGGAGCATTTCACAGGCCTAAGGGTGATACACGGTGATGAACAGGGACCCCTCATTTCCTAGGCCTGGCCAATTTCATGCATGGACTGTCTCCACTCATTAGTGCGCTCATTCACCTTGCCCCCAGTGGAAGGACTGTATCCTTCATTGATCCGCTCTCTGATCTCACCCCAGTGGAAGGGACCGTATCCTTCATCGATCCACTCTCTGATCTCACCCCAGTGGAAGGACCGTCTCCATTCGTTTGTTACCAAGTCCTGGCCAAATGTAACTGCAAAGGACCCAGGCAACACTCTGTTCCCAAAGACAAAGAACCCACGCAGATTGGAGATTTTCTGACTTAATTCTTTCCCTCTACCAGGAGCTCTGCTGCTTTTCTGTATTCTTTTCTCTGAAATAAATCCTGTCTTATCACTGACCTGTGGTCCGTGGATTTCTTCTTTGAATCCCCTAGACCAAGAACCTACTGAAGAAGAAATTCCAGTATGACTTCCATTAGTAGCAGTAAGTCTTTGCCAGTGTCCTAAGGCCAGCAATGCTGCTGCAGATTAAACATCACAGATTAAACTTCTGCTCATAGTAGAGACAGCAGATAAATATTTGGGTAGTGTTTTTAGCCTCTCCTGCATGACGGCTGTTCTCCTATCCACTTATGTACCAAACGGATGCTTCGTGGTCTTTCAGATACTCTCTGTGAGTGCCTGGCAGGGATCCTGGAAGAGGAGTCTGCAGAATGGTGCAGATTTCTACGACATTCACAGGGTCCCTCAGGGCCATACAGCCTTTACCAATTTGTCAGCAATTCTAGAAAGTGAATGCCTGCTCCTGGATCTTTCCTCCTCAAATATACTGTCTCTCCTTAACGTTTGGGGGTCACTACTTTAATACAATCTTCCAGTGCATTTGGAGAAAAAGCATGTATTTGAAGGTGAGCTTTATTTTTTGTAATAGCATGAGAGACACACTGACGGCTTTCTATATTGTGGCATGAAAGCCAGAGGCTTTTTCATTCATCTTTTGGAATATTAATGATTTACTGGTCCTATTAAACTGTGTTTAACTATTATTCAAATCAACATAGAGGTGTAAAGAGGTGAAAGTGTTGCTTATTGTCACATGACAAGGAAAGACTACAAACCTGAGAGGCTTTTAGAGTTGAAGGTAAAAAAACATTCATAAAATTAAAAAGTTAGCATTGTAGGTTGTTAAAATGTGCTTTATATTTTACCATTTTTCAATTTGAGGTGCCTTTCATTATTAAATATTTTGAAATAGGAAGACTGAAATAAAAAGTATAGGGATCTGAAACTCACAAGTAAGACAAACGTTGGATGTATAACACGGATGGCTGGATGTCTTCCTGCATTTAGCACTAAATTGAATTCTAAACTTCCTGGCAGGCAAGGCAGAAATCTAGGCTTGTTATCAGTCAAGCAAGATTCTGCTTTGAATACCACTTTGGTTTTGTAATAGGCACTTTCCCATCTCTAGGGTTTTAGGTATACATTAGCAGGGTATTAATTTGGAGAATAAACCTTTTCTAGTCATTGATGAAAGACCTGGAGGGGAGTCCTTACTATTTGCACAGAAGTGATTCCTGATCCTACCTAAGGGAAAAACCAACCTAATAAAGATGGCTATATATATATATTATATTAGCTATAATACACCCTCAGGAACATGTCTTACTTACAAAAGCAAGATTTTTGAAAATTATGCAGAATCTTTCCTTTACAAAGCGAATATGCCGAAATCCTGGCAAGTGTCATAATGTGGTGTTACAAAGGGAACTCAAGATAAAAGATTATTTTGATCAAAAAATGTATTATGAAATCTATACCTATTTTATATTTTATATACATATACATATATTTTATATATATGTAATCTTATAACTTAAAGTACATACACATTAAAATTTATAAAGTAGAAATTAGGTAATTTCCCAAGATAAATTTACTATTAGTAAAAGAGTCAGGTATATGTGTGCATATGCTTTAAAAACAAAAGTTCTACAGATAACAAATGGTGTTATACATAACTGTTGTTACTTTAAAAGCTCCTTGTCTCAAATAATATTGAAATCTAGTGAGGGATGATGAGTCTAGATAAAAATTTGGTCCACAAAGCAGTGAATAATTAAAAAGCAGAAAAGAAGGAAGAAGGGTATCCGCAAAAAGTATGTACGAGTGAGTCTAATTGTGTCACTTGGCTATGAGGCGTGTTTAGGAAAATACAAGTAGGCATGAAAATGAGCTTGAAATTTAAGACAGTGCAAATCAATATGAATTACACTTTCAAGAAGATCCAATATTAAGCAACTTACATGATATTCACTAGTGAATTTACTGAAAGGAAAACTAACATACTTTAGAAATATTCACCAGCAATTTGGAAAAACAAAAAGCATTCTTTAGCATAACACTATCATATTTTGGTGACTGGGACTTGGAATTTTGGCTAAATGTAATTGTTTTCTGAATCTAATACTAGTATTTGGGCAGAAAAACATATTTGTTATGTATTTTGCCATATATCCACTTTTATTGTAAGATAAAAAGTTTAGTAGTTATAATTAGTAGTTTCAATTTATTTAATCTCAACTCATAATTTGGTGACGTTTCTTTCTATGTATTCTATATCAAAATTTCATACTGTGCCTTAAATAAAACTTAGAATATAAAAGCAACATTAATGATAAAAGTTCATTGTTATAGTAAGAATATTAATATAACCCATTTTATGGAATACCTGAATTTCTTTTAATATGTTTTATTCTCAACAATTGTTTTATGTCTATAGAGCAAATGCCTCTTTTGTATTTGAGTTTCAGAAAGAAAAAAAAAATGTTTCCCACTGGTATTTTGTTAAAAATTAAATATTGAATTTAATCTGCACTTTCATATTAAGAATTTTATTCATCAAGCACTTTAATAGATCATTATAAATTGCTATAGTTTATTTTATTTTATTTTGTCAAAATTAAGCTCATGTAAAATTTATATAAAAATGACTGGTAATGGCAAAACCCCTTCAGGCTTAAAATAATGTTTCTCTTGATGTCTGGAGTAAGGTAATTTCCTTCTTTACACTTCTGTTTTTATATTAAACACACTTTTTTTGAAGTCATTACTAACAAAGATGTTTATTTCTTCTAATTATAGCAGACAATCAAACTAGTCTCTAAGCATTTCAGTAGAAATTGCATATTTGGCTGGCTGCAGTCCTGGGATGTGCCCAGGCAGCCACCAAGGTCATGTGAGCTTCCCCCTCTTCAGGTTCTGCCCAAGTTCCCCAAACAGCCCAGGAACAAGCCTCCATTCCACAACCTACCTGGGAACCCGAGAAGGGACATTAAAGCCAGGAACGGAGAAGACAAACAAACAAACCTACACATTAGTGTCCTTATGAACACAGATGCATAACATCCTCAACAAAATACTAACAAACTGAATTCAATAACATACCAAAAAGATAATTCGCAGCAATCAAGTGGGTTTTATCTCAGGCATGTAAGGATGGTTCAATATACACAAATCAACAATGCAATACCGGTGCTCATACAACCAGTAAGATAATCACCTATTGCAGATCCTGATATCTCTAACCAAATTCCTCCTATTTTGCTCTGTTACTATGTCCTTGCTGCTTCAACATCCTTACACTTCTTTAAATATGTGAGACAGAGTTCTGTCTCACATCCTTTGTATTTGCTTTCTCCTCTTCTTGGAATGTTCTTTCCCAAGATATTTGGAAAATGTGTTCCTTGATGTCTGTCTGCTTAGATGACACTGATATAGAGGCATTCTAACTACTCAATCTAAAATATCACCACTTTCTTTCAGAGTTCCTCCTACTTCCTGATGTAATATTCATTTTTCAATTTACTTTAAAATTCTTATCTTTCTTGCTTATTCCAATAGTAATACACAGTGTAAGCACTATAAGGAAAGGGCATCTCTGCTCTGCACATTGTCCCCTCCTATTTAAGAGAGAGTCTAGCTCATGGCAGATGTCCAATAAGCATTTTTGTTGAAAACATGAATAGATAATGTGTCCTCACTCTCAGGATGATTCTAACTCTGAAAAATCAAATTCACATACTGGCCGGGCACGGTGGTTCATGTTTTTAATCCTAGCACTCTGGGAGGCCAAAGTGCACCACCCTTAACAAGATTGAGATGCTAAAAAAAAAAAAAAAAAAAAAAAAAATTGAGATGCTGTCTCCACCAAAAATAGGAAAAGGAAAAACTAGCCAGGCATTGTGATGGGTGCCTATAGTCCCAGCTTCTTGGGAGGCTGAAGCAAGAGAGTTGCTTGAGCCCAAGAGTTTGAAGTTGCTGTGAGCTGTGCTGACACCACAGTACTCTACAGGGGAGCAGAATGAGATTCTGTCTCAAAACAAAACAACATCAAAAAATGCACATACTGGCTAGGCACCCATGCTCAGTGGGTAAGGTGCGAGCCACATATACAGAGGGTGGCAGGTTTGAGCCTGGCTCAGGCCTGCTAAACAACAATGACAACTGCAACCAAAAAAAAAAAAAAATAGCTGGGTGCTGTGGTAGGTGCCTGTAGTTCCAGCTACGTAGGAGGCTGAGGCTTAAGAGAAATGCTTAAGCCAGGGGTCATCAAACTTTTTAAACAGGGGCCAGTTCACTGTCCCTCAGACCATTGGAGGGCCGGACTATAGTTTAAAAAAAAAAAAAAAAAACTATGAACAAATTCCTATGCACATTGCACATATCTTATTTTAAAGTAAAAAAAAAACAAAATGGGAACAAATACAATATTTAAAATGAAGAAAAAGTAAAGTTAAATGAACAAACTTACCAGTATTTCAATGGGAACTATGGGCCTGCTTTTGGCTAATGAGATGGTCAGTGTTCAGTTCCATATTTATCACTGCTAGTCGTAACAAGTATGCAAGTGTGCATCAGTTAGTCTAGATCTGGTTGGAGATTTCAGATGTTTCATTCTGGAAAAAATCTGTTCACACACATAAATGCTGCCAAAGATGGTTGCCATTTTGAGTGCATGGTTCCTATGATTAGGATATGTCTCAGAGGGGAGAGATGCATAGAAATTAGGAAGGCTGCTTGACTTGAATGCATCTTTTAGAGAGTTGCAATTCT
>CAUYPK010158321.1:0-11910 GCA_963574355.1 Loris lydekkerianus
TCCCTCCTCAGAAGCAGCATAACAAAATCCAAACTTGGCAAAGAGCCACAGTATACAAAATAATGATAAGAGGCAAAGAGCCGCATTCATTTTGGCCGGGAGCCGCATGCGGCTCGAGAGCCGCATGTTCGCCACCCCTGCTGTAGAAAAATACTTAGAATATAATGTGTTAAGTCCTTAACTAGGCAGAGGGCAGAAAACATTCTAGTCTGGGGTTGAGCAGCAAGTGAGACAAGAGGAATAGGATGTCTGGACAGAATCCTTTTACAATAAGGTGGATGAAAAGGATCAGCAAAGCAAATGTGCAAAATGGCCATGTCAGTTGCTACAATTAATACGCATACACACACAACCAAAGACAAAGCACCAGACCTAGAAGAAAACATGAGCCAGGGAATAGAAGGAAATATGACACAATAACTTCATGGTATAGAATAGCTTAGTGAAAACATATTTAATACAATAATAGCTGGAAGATAAGGTTGTTAAAGCAACTGAATAAGGACAGAAGAGATTGCAAAACTAGGGGGAAATACACTATTAAAGTTACTATTAAATTAACTTAAAACAGCAAGAAAGAGAACAGAGATCATTAAAATCAAATCCTGACAATAGGAGGACAGGTGCCTTATGGTTATCACAATAAATTAAGATGAACAACATACAGAGTAAAATAAATAGAAGCTAATAGATAATAGAAGACAGACAAGATGATCCTACATAAAGGCAATTGCAATCTTGAAGTAGAAAACCCAAAAGAAAGAACAAAAGATGTATTGCACATAATATATAAAACAACTTCCCCTAATGAAAACTTTACAGATTGAAGTATTACTAGGTTCTGGAAAATTTCAAAACAGAATGTTCAACAATGATACATATTGCAGTTGAGCTACCAAGCTTTAAAGTGTAAAGACAAAATTCTTCAATGCATGTGTGCAGGAAGAAATCACTCTATAAAGTCAGATAAATCAGGCTGGCCTTTATACATTTCCACAGTGAAGACAGTGAAACAGTTTATATCAAGATAAGGGGAAACTGGTGTGACCACAGAATGTCACAGTGAGTGAAGATGTCACTTAAAGATAAGTAGGCAACCCTGCTCAGAGAGAAAAAAACTCAAGAGTTTAGTAAGCAGGAGCTTTTCTTGAAAACATACACTGACAAGAAATCCACACAATGTAAAGACTCAAAATGAAGAACACAGGAATAGAGAGACCATGGGGGTTGGGGCCGGGGAAGAGCTAGTAATGGACACTGAAGCTGATTAACTGTTGAATGATTACTAAACCACTAGGAGTTGTGTTTTCTGAACAGAATGTAAACATTATCAACCTGAGCAAAGTGAAATGAAATAGAAACAAAATTTGGGAGAGGGGCAGTGGGATGGAAGAAAGCACAGAGGAATAAATGGATTTCATACCATTCAGGCAATTTGTTAAAAATACTATTTCTCTCAAACATACATTTGGGAAGCAGTGGGTGGCACCAACTTGGAGACTCAACTTCCTGACAGATAGTTGGAAATCAAAGCCATAAGTACAGATCCTCTAGATTTTGGAATCAGCAGGGCTAATAGATCTGTAAGTTTTTGGAATTTTATCAAGGCTGATCTGTGTTAGTTGACTTCAGAAGGAAGGCAGAGCCACTCAGTTCTTGCTTTTACTTTCATAGTCTTCAGAGAGCAAGAGGGAATTCAAATTGGAAACATAGCACATAAAGACGTTATAGCCCAACATAACCGAGGGATGAGGGGTTGGAAACAAGGACTCAGTCACTTAAAAGAAGCATTTGCTTTTCTAGAGCTAGACAAGGAACTTCCCAGGAACCCAAAGGAACAACAGGTGAAGCTGGCCATCCAAAATCTGACAGTGAGACTATGGAGAATGGAGGAGGGTCTAGACACTAGAGCTGGTGAAATTTCATCCTACTTTGATAAAGTGGTTAAATTTAGAATGTAGACTAACAAGCTCAAGAACCTAAAAAATTCTTGAAGGGCCTGTCAAATGACAAACAACTTTTTAAAAGAAAATCAATGAGGGGGTGCCCATAGCTCAGTGGGTAGGGCATCAGCCACATACACGGAAGCTGGTGGGTTCAAACACAGGCCCTGATAAACAATGACAATTGCAACAAAAAAATAGCTGGGCATTTTGGTGGCCACCTGTAGTCCCAGCTACTTGGGAGGCTGAGGCAAGAGAATCACTTAAGCCCAAGAGTTTGAGGTTGCTGTGAGCTGTAATGCCATAGCACTCTACTGAGGGTGACATAGTGAGACTCTGTCTCAAAAAAAAAAGAAAAAGAAAAAGAAAGAGAGGCAACTAATTTTAATGATAATACACATTTATTCAATTTGATCCTTGTAACACTCCTGTCTTACATGCATTGTTCTTATCACACTGAAAAATCTCAGTGTCAGAGAAATAAGTACTTGTTCAAAGTGATCAGTACTTAAAATCTGGGTAGATGTAATTTTACTAAGATAAATCAGGTCAAACTAGCTTTACTTTTTCTTTTTGGTAATGTTCTAGGTATAGCAGTCTGCTGGGGACCTAGTATATCATGGGTTCATTTTAGGTGTTTGACAAATGCTTTTATAATATTCTTAGTAAGATGTAATGAAAAACACACCAAAGTTTCATAAGATGATTGTTCCTTAAAAATATTCTTCATAAAAGTATTACTAGCACTATGATCTATTAAATGAAAAAGTTCTCACCCTGGGATGGTGGCTCATGCCTATAATCCTAGCACTCTGGGAGGCTGAGGCAGAAGAATTGATTGAGCTCAGGAGTCTGAGATCAGCCTAAGCAAGAGCAAGACCCCATCTTTACTAAAAATAGAAAATTTAGGCCAGGTGTGGTGGCTCACGCCGCTAATCCTAGTGCTATGGGAGGCTGACATGGGTGGATTGCCTGAGCTCAGAGGTTCGAGACCATCCTGAGCTGGAGTGAGCCAGAATGAGACCTCGTCTCTACCAAAAAAAGCCAGGCATTGTGGCTGGCACCTGTAGTCCCAGTTACTTGGGATGGTAACAGTAAGAGATTTGCTAAAGGAAGAAAAGAAAAAAAAAAAAAAAACACTTCAAACTAAGATGATTGAAGGGCAGTTGAAAGCAAAATTAAAAAAAAAAAAAATAGAAAATTTAGCAGGACATTGTAATGGATGCCTGTAGTCTCAGATACTTGGGAGGCTGAGGCAGGAGGATCACTTGGGCCCAGAAGGTTGAAGTTGCTGTGAGCTGAGATGATGCCACAGTACTCTAGCCTGGGCAAAAGAGTGAGATACTGTCTCAAAAAATAACTAAATAAATAAGAAGATAAATAAATGAAAAATTTCCCTAAAGTCAGAGATTATATCTTACGTATTCTTTTCAGCTTGTCTTTTTTCCTTAACATGGCTTCTGATACACAGTAGGTCCTCAGAAATACTTGGTGGAATAGCCCATTAAGTTGAAGGGCATTCTGTCTATCTTGTTAGACATTTTTATCAGTGATTCATGAAGACATGAAAGACAGGCTTTAGCAAGTTTGGAGATGACAGAAAGCTGGAAGAGGAAATGAGTATGACTGATGATAAAATCAAGATTCAAAATAATCATGACAAGTTGAAATCATAGGCAAAACCCAAATGTTCTCTTCTATATTCACCTTTAAAAACTCAGTGGCCTAAGTAAAGAAGGGAGACATGTGGTTTGGCAGCAATTTATGTGAAAAAAGATATGAAGGCTTTGCTTGTCTAAAATATATGCCAATAACGTAATGTATTTGCTAAAACTAAAAAAAAAAAAAGGAAAAAAGAAAAATCCCAATTGCATTAATACGATGGTGGTGTCCAAATCATCAAATCAATGAAAATAATAATCTTATTAGGTTTTTTTTTTTTTTTTATTTTTTTTTTTTTGTAATTTCAGGGCACAAACAACTAGGTTATAATGTTTGCATTTATTAGGTAGAGTCCCTCTTGTAGTTGTATACTACACACAAGAGGTGTGCCATATACCTTTACATTGTGCCCAGTAAATGGGAGCACACCAATCCCTCTCTTACCTCTCCCTCCCTCCATCCTAATTACTCCTCTCCCCACCGTGAACCAAATTGAGCATTTCTATTTTATGGGCATGTATTAGATAATCTATTGGCTTCCTATTAGTATTGAGTATATTGGATACTTCCTTTTCCATTCTTGTGATACTTTACTAAGAAGGACATGTTTCAACTCCATCCAGCTTAATACGAACGATGTAAAGTCTCCATCTTTTTATGGCTGAATAGTATTCCATGGTAAACATATAGCACACTTTGTTAATCCATTCATGGGTTGATGGGAATTTAGGTTGTTGTCACATCTTGGTGATTGTAAATTGAGCTGCCATAAATGATCCAGTACAAAAGTCCTTATGATAAAATGATTTTTTTCTTCTGGGTAGATGCCTAATAATGGTATTGGTAGATCAAATGTGTGGTCTAATTTGAGTTTGTTGCAGATTCTCCATAATTCTTCCCAAAGATTCTGTGTTTGTTTGCAGTCCCACCAACAGTATAGAAGTATTCCCTTCTCTCCACAATTGCACCAGCATCTAAAACTTTGGGACTTTGTGATGTGGGCTATCTTAGGGTGGTTTTGATTTGCATTTCTTTGATGATGAGAGGTGATGAGCATTTTTTCATAAGTTTGTTAGCCACTTATGAACAGAGAAGGTTCTGTTCATTGTCTCTTGCCCAGTGATAGATGGGATTGTTTGCTCTTTTTTTTTTTTTTTTTCTTTTTTGATTAATTGAAGTTTTCTGTAGTTATCAAGCCTGTCACATTTGTAACATGCAAATATCTTTTCCCATATGAAGGTGGTCTATTTGCTTTAATTGTTGTGTCCTTAGCTCTGCAGAAGTTTTTAGTTTAATTAACTATCATTTGTTTATTTTTGTTGTTGTGATTGCTCCTGAAGTCCTCATAAAATCCTTCCCCAGGCTGACATCCTCAAGAGTTTTTCTCACATTTTTTTCTAGAATTTTTATTGTTTCATGTCTTAGATTGAAACCTTTTATCCATCTTGAGACAATTTTTGTAAGTGGTGAAAGGTGCAGGTCCAGTTTCAGTCTTTTACATGATGTGGTTATTCAGTTCTCTGAGCACTATTTATTGAATAGGGGTTCTTTCCCCCAGTGTATGCTTTTCTTTGGTTTATCAAAGATCAGATCGCTCTGAGACTGGTTTCATGTCTTGATTTTCTATTCAATTCCAAATGTCTATGTCTCTATTTTTGTGCCAATATCATACTGTTTGATCACTGAACTTGTAGTATAAACTAACGTCTGGTAGAATGATTCCTCCACCTTTGTTTTCATTAATAAGAATTTCCATGGCTATATGTTGTTGTTGTTGTTGTTGTTGTTGTTTTTCTGATTCCATACAAAGCAAAGAACTATTTTTTCAAGTTCTTCTAAGTATGATGTTGGCATAATAATGGGGATTGCATTGAATCTGTAGATTGATTGCTTTGGGTAGTATAAACATTTTAACAATGTTGATCCTTCCCAGCCAAAAGCACGGTATGTTTGTCCATTTGTTAATATCTTCTGCTATTTCTTTTCTTAGGATTCATAATTGTCTTTGTAGAAATCTTTCACCTCTTTTTTTAGCTATATTCCTAGCTATTTCATTTTCTTTGAAGCTACTGTGAAGGGAATTGTGTCATTGATTTACTTCTCAACTTGCCTGTTATTGGCATATACAAAGGCTACTTATTTGTGGACATTGATTTTATACCCTGAGATATTACTGTATTTCTTGATCACTTCCAGAAATTTTGTGGTTGAATCTCTGGGCTTTTCTAAGTATAAGATCGTATCTTAAGTAAAGAGTGAGAGTCTGATCACCTCTGCCCCCATCTGGATGCCCTTTATATCTTTCTCTTGTCTGATTGCATTGGCTAGAACTTCCAGCACTATGTTGAATAGTAGTGGCAATAGTGGACATCTTTGTCTAGTTCCAGTTCTAAGTGGAAAAGCTTTCAGCTTTACTCCACTCAATATGATTTTAGCTGTGGGTTTGTTATAGATGGTTCAATTGGTTTAAAAAAGTGCCACCTATGCCTATTTTCTTTAGTGCTCTTGTTAGAAAAGGATGTTGAATTTTGTGAAATCCTTTTTCTGCATCTATTGAGAGGATCACATGGCCCTTGTTTTTGATTCTATTGATATGGTGAATTATGTGGGATTTGTGTATGTTAAAGCGGCCTTCATCCCTTGGATGAAGCCTAGTTAATCATGATGTATAATTTTTTTAATGGGTAGCTGCTACCTATTAGCTAAGATGTTGTTGAATATTTTTACATGGATATTTACTAGTGAAATTGGTCTGTAGTTCTCCTTTTTAGTTGAATCCTTTCATGGCTTGAAAGCAGGGTGATGTTTGTTTCATAGAACAAGTTGGGGAAGGTTCCTTCCTTCTCAATGCTTTGGGATATGTTCTGGAGTATAGGTAGAAGGTCTTCTTTGAAGGTTTGATAGAATTCTAGTGTGAAGCCATCAACTTTTGTTGTTGTTGTTGTTGTTGGAACTTTGTATTGTTTCTTCAATCTCAGTGTTTGATATTGGTCTGTTCAGGAAATATATTTCTTCCTGGTTGAGTCTAGGGAGATGATTTTATTCCAGGTATTAGTCCTTTTCCTCCACATTGTCAAATTTCTGGGCGTAGAGTTTCTTATAGTAGTCAGAGATAATCACTTGTATCTCTGTGATATCTGTTGTTATTTCCCCTTTTTTGTTTCTGATTGAGGTTGTTAGAGATTTTACTTTTCTGTTTTTAGATAATCTGGCCAAAGGTTTGTCAATTTTATTTATCTTTTCAAAGAACCAACTCTTTGTTTCATTAACTTTTTGAATGTTTCTTTTGTTTTAAAATTCATTAATCTCAGATAGGTGCTCATAGCATAGTGGTTATGGCACCAGCCACATACATGAAGGCTGGCGGGTTCCAACCGAGCCCTGGCCAGCTAAACAACAATGACAACTGCAACAAATTCATTAATCTCTGATTTAATTTTAGTTTTTTCTTTTCTTCTTATAGGTTTTAAATTGGCTTGCTCTACCTTTTCCATTTCCTTAAGATGATTCATTGAATTATTGATGTGGCCTCTTTCTGTTTTCTGGATATAGGTATCTAATGCAATAAATTTTCCTCTTAGAACAGCATTTGCAGTATCCCACAGGTTTTCTTAGCTTGTGACTTCATTGTTATTATGTTTAAGGAACTTAAAAATTTCCTCTTTTATCTCTTCCTTGACCCAACTGTTATTCATCATAAGGTTGTTTCGTTTCCAGCATTTGTATGGGAATGAAAACTTTTGTTGGCATTAAGGTCTACCTTTATTGCCTTGTGGTCTGAAAAGATATAAGGTATAATTCAATTCTTTTAATTTTTTTGAGGTTTGATTTGTGTTGTAGGATATGATCTATTTTGGAGAATGTTCCATGGGCTGACGAGAAGAACATATATTTCTTAACTTTGGGATGGTTTGTTCTGTATATGTCTATTAAACCAAATTGTTCTAAGGTCACATTTAAGTCCCTCGTATCTTTGTTTAGTTTCTGTGTAGAGGATCTGTCAACTTCTGCCAGAGGGATGTTAAAGTCCCCAGCTATTATGCTGTTATCAGATATCATATGGCTCAGACCAATTAAGGTCTGTTTCATAAATCTGGAAACATTTAAGTTGGGGGCATAAATATTTAGAATTGAAATATCCTCTTGTATTGTTCCCTTGACCAGAATGAAGTGACCATCTTTGTCTTTCTCAACTTTAATTGCTTTAAATCCATTTGTATCTGAAAATAAGAATGTGATTTATTCTTCGATCCAAAGGAATGGAAGCCCTACTGGAGGATATTATAAATGAAAACTTCCCAAACATCACCAAAGATTCCAACACATTCCTCTTAGAGGGCTATTGAACCCTGGGTCATCTCAACACAGAGTATCTTCTCACATTGTAATGAACCTATCAAAAGTAAAGAATGAAAGCGAAAACTCTATAAGCAGTCAGGAGTAAGCACCCTACTTTCTTCTGATTTTCTCTTGCCTAAAATATTTTTTTCCAACCCTTCACCTTGAGTCTTGTTTGTTCTCAAGGTTAGGTGTGTTTCCTGGAGACATCATATAGATGGCTTGTGTTTTTGTTTTTGTTTTCTTTTTTTCCCAATCAGCCTGCCTGTGCCCCTTCAGTGGTGAATTCAAGCTATTTACATTTATTGAGAGAATTGATAAGTATGGTGGAGTTCTATTTGTCTTATTTTATGGAAGCCTGTTGCTTAGTTTTATCCTTTGTGCCATTGTAGAACCTAGACTTTTATCTTTTAATTTCTGGATGTTTACGTTGTTGGTGGTCCATTGTGATTGTCAGTGTAGAGAATAGGTCTAAGTATTTCAATTGGTACGTACACCCAGCTTCTTGCAGAATTTTCTCTTTCATCTTGACTTTTGTCAGGTTCATTACAATGTGTCCAGGAGATGCTCTGTTTGTGTTGAAATGACCCAGGGTTCAATAGTCCTCTAAAAGGAGTGTGTTACAATCTTTGGTGATGTTTGGGAAATTTTCATTACGATATCCTCCAGTAGGGCTTACCTTCCTTTGGGCTATTCTTCTTCACCTTCAGAGATACCAATAATTTTTATGTTTGAATGCTTTGTGAAGTCCCATAATTCTCTAAGTGATAATTCTGCTGTTTCTGTCTTCTCTGCCTCTTTATATGTCTGAGTTTGCTCAAGGGCCTTATCTTCTATCTCTGCTATCTTTTCTTCTCCATATTCTAATCTGTTATTGATACTTTCTACTGCATCTTTAAGTTCCTTGATTGACTCTTTCAATTCCTTAAGCTTCCTTATACCCTTTCTATATTCTTCATATCTTTTATCCCTTATTTGCTTCTGTTTTCAGATTTCCTTTTATTTTCCACTTTCTCTTCTCTTCAATTCCCTTCATTGTTTTTCCATTTATATTTTAAATTCCCTTTTGGCATTTCCATTATTTCTTTATAGGTGGAATCCTCTGCAGTAGCTGCCTCATGATCCCTTGGAGAAGTTTCTTTATTCTGGTTTTTCATGTTGCCAGAATTTTTCTTTTGGTTCCTTATGTGTATTTTCTTCTTGTTCACTTCCTTTCCTGACTTTTTCCTCTCACTTTCTCCTTTTTTTTTTTTTGAGACAGAGTCTCACTTTTGTCACCCCCAGTGCCCTGGCATCATAGCTCACCACAACTTCTAACTCTTGGGCTCAAGAGATTCCCTTTCATCAGCCTCTTGAGTAGCTGGAACTACAGGCTCCCACCACAACACCCAGCTATTTTTAGAGATTTTATCTTGCTCTAGCTTAGGCTTGTCTCAAATTCGTGAGCTCAGGCAATCTGCCCACCTTGGCCTCCTAAAGTGCTGGGATTACAGGTGTGAGCCACTGTGCCTGGACCTTCTCCTTCACTTTAAATTACCTTTTATTTGGGCTTAGGTGTTGAGGTATCCTTTTGGTATAGGGCCAAAAGGAAAATAAGTGTAAATACCAAGTAGGGAGAAAGGAAAGAAAAAGATAAAGAATAAGAAAGAGGTGGGGGTGAAAGAAAAAAAATGAAGAAAATGAGTGAAAACAGAAAAAAAGAGGGAGAAGGGAGAAATAGTGGTGTTTGGCAGGGTGCTTTGACCCAGATCTGCAATTCCAGGCCTCTGGGGGCTAGGCTAGATGGGTCCTTCAAGGACAGTAGCTCCTTACCAGCCTTGACAAAAGTAAGACCCCACCTCTGCCAAATATAGAAAAAGTCAGCAGTATGTCACAGTGGGGACCTACCAGTACCATCTTTCCAAAAGCCAAAGCTAGAAAGACACCTTAGACCATGAGCTCAAAGCCTCCTTTAGGCAGACCAGTACCATGACACTCCAGATCAGGTCTCAGAGTGAGGCTCTATCCCCATAAATAGAATACCAAATAAAATAGAATAAAGCAGATAAGAAAGAAGTAAAAACTAGTAAAACATAGATAAATAAAATTAAAATATCTTGGTTATTATATGAGGAATTTATGTGGGAAAGATGAGAAAAGTAGAAATCTCTACCAAAAGAGAGAAAAAAGGAGAGAAATAAAAAATGAAAGTAAAAATAAAAAAGGCTGAAAAACTGTTGGAGAAATGGAAAAGTCTTTGCCATTGAAGAAAGCAAAAATGAAAAAAAAAAACAAAACAAAAATACAACCACACCAAACAAACAAAAACAATAGCAAATAAAAAGCTAAGGAAAAAATTAAGAAAAGAAGAAAAAAAAAATATATAGCAACATATTGCCTGGCTAGCAGGTGGTGCTATGGTGTTACAGGATGCAGAACACAAACACTAGGCACAGTGGCTCACACCTGCAATCCCATATTGCCTGGATATCAGGTGGTGCTATGGTGTTACAGGATGCAGAAAACAAACACTAGTCTGTTTGCCCAGGAGACCCAGGCCTGTCTTCCTGATTTATTTGTCCTCAATCAGAGTATGGTCATTTTGCTAGCATTTAGTACATGTAGGATTGAGATCCTGAAGCTCTTACCAGATTTTTTAGGTGGTATGTCTTGACCTTCCAAACAGTGCTCCTTGACAACAAAGGGCTTTCGTGTGGGTATGCGGAGCTGATCATCTCACCCCCATGATGGTTGTCCAAGCTCAGCAGGCAAACCAGAGCCAGCTGTGCACTAGGACCTTGAGGACTATTCTTCCTGTGAGACCTTTCCACAGTGACAGTGCCCTGTTTGTAGCCAAGCCAATGTGAGTTCCACCCTGCCCAGTGATTAAATCCTGGCCACTAGATGCCATTTGAGTTCTCTCACTTGTTTAAGCCCTTCCAAGGCAGCTCCAGCAAGCAGCCCAGTCCAATAACAAAAATCTGCAGGACAGGTCTTTCCTGTTTCTAGCCCTCTGCCAGAGGGCCAGGAAGCCTCTGTCTATACTCAGACACTTGCCTTCTGTGCAGGTCCTTTTCAGCTCTGACCTCCTCATTGGTTCCTGGAGTCTCCTACTGCTTCACTGTGTCCCTGGAAAGATGTTTCTGGGAAGGATCCCCCAGCCGGAGGTGGCTGAAGTCCTCTCTCCTCTGTCTCACTGTGAGTGGCTGCCAAAGAGATGTCTCTAGTCCACCATCTTGCTCCCCCTGTTGGGTTTTGCACTGGTCTGATCACAGTTAAAATATTGCTTTCAATTGTGGACACCCCAATTTAAAGTAAATACTAGCAAATTGAGACCCTCCAGGACAAAGTGGCCAAGGGGGTGGGAAGTTTTCTTTAAGCAATAGATTAGAGAAACAGGAGACTTTGGCCTATGGGAGTTTTAAAGGGGACACACATTAATTGGCTGCAAACATTTGAGGGATGATAATATACCAAAAAAGGCAAGATTTGCTGAGTGCGGGGAGCTAAACTGGGAAGAAGCAACGAGACAAAGCAAAGGGTGAGGCAATTTTAGCTTACAAGTTTGACAACTAGATTTGTTAATTGGAAAAGTGGGCTAATTCTCAGAGAAAGCCTAGAAGTTTTCACTTTAATATAAATAACTGTCTAGAGGGCATTCCTGTACAGAAAACAAAGATAGTCAGGAATATCCTTTGAGTTCTTTCTAGGTCTCTTTTACAGACATTCAGATTCCAGGCTAGAGAAGAACGTGGTTTCAAATGAAGAGAATCAGCAGTGGTTCTCATTTGATCTCTCCAGTGGGCCACCAGGAATTTCTTTATTCTCCAAGTGCTCCCTTCCTGCCACATATTTTCATCTACAAGCAAATTTATTTCATGACGGCAAAGGTTATTTCATTCCTTTAAAAAAAAAAAAAAAAGCAGTTGAATCCGGCCCCCCACCCCCAGAAATTAAAGGAATGCAAATTATAAAAATCTTAATAAAA
>CAUYPK010158323.1:0-25088 GCA_963574355.1 Loris lydekkerianus
CAAGTGCCCATTGACCCACGAATGGACTAGCAAATTGTGGTACATGTATACCATGGAATACTATGCAGCCTTAAAGAAAGATGTAGACTTTACCTCTTTCATGTTTACATGGATGGAGCTGGAACATATTCTTCTTAGCAAAGAAGAATGGAATGGAATGGAAGAAAAAGTATCCAATGTACTCAGCCCTACTATGAAGCTAAATTATAGCTTTCACATGAAGGCTATAACCCAACTATAGCACAAGACTATGGGGAAAGGGCCAAGGACGGGGAAGGGAGGGGGGGAGGTTTTGGTGGAGGGAGGTAATGGGTGGGGCCACATCTATGGTGCATCTTAGAATGGGTACAGGCAATTGCACTAATGTACACAGCTATGATTTAACAATAATAATAATAATAATAAAGCAGAATAGAGATTCCTCAAAGAATTAAAAGTAAACTTGCTATTTGATCCAGTAATCCTATTTCTGGGTATCTACCCAATGGAAAAAAATTATTTTATAACAGAAAGATATCTGCACATGAATGTTTATCACAGCACAATTTATAATGCCAAAAAATAAGGAGTCAACCTAAGTGCCCATCAACTGATGATTAGATAAAAAAAAATGTTGCATACACACATATACACACACTATGGAGTATGACTCAGCCATTAAAAGGAAAGAAACAATGTCTGCTGCAGCAACTTGGATGAAACTAAAGACCATTATCCTAAAAGAAGAATTTCAGGAATGGAAAAATAGACTTTGGAAACTAAGAAGGAGGCAGACCATGAGGGGCAAGAGAGATAAAAAGAAAATCTACCTTTCGAATGCAATGTACACTATTCTGGTGATGAGTACCTGAAAGCCCTGGCTTCAGCATGATTTATTCTTGTAACAAAAATCACTTGTACCCGTAAATTTTGGGAAATATAAGTAAAATAAAAAGTAAGAAAAAAGTAAGTAAAATAAAAAGTAAGACAGTTAAAGTAAATTTATAAGGATGCAGTAATATAGCTTTAATATAAAGCAAATATTTATAGAACTAAAAGTTGAAACAGACAAACTAACAATAACAGTGGAAGATTTTAACAGGATTCTTTATGTAATGATAGGACAACAGACAAAAATATTAGTAAGGTCACAGAAAATTTGAACAACGTGCATGTATATGGTATTGGGATGACTGGTTATCAATGAAGATAAAAGAAAAAAGAAATTTACACCATGAATCAAAATGACATTCAGGTGAGCTGAAGACCCAGTTGTAAGATGCAAAACTGGGAAGTTTACAGAAGAGAATAAAAGAGACTATCTTCATGCTCTCAGGGTGGTTAAGAATTTCTAAAATAGAAAACAAATATAACTAATCATAAAAAGAAATAGAGAAACCAACTTCTGTTAAAGACTTTTTTTTAATTCAAATTCACTATTTTTTAAAAGTTAAATTACAAACTATAGTGGTGCAAAATAAACACAATACAGATGGCTAGCAAAGAACTAATAGACTGATGACATGAAGAACCATACAAATCCATAAGAAAAAGCAAAATGTCCAGTTGAGGAAATAGAAAAGAGATTTGAACAAGCACTTCACAAAAGGGAAAATCTAAACGGTCAATAAACATGTAAAAATGTGTTTAACCTCACAATTAGTCAGGAAAGTACAAACTAAATCTATGACTCCTATGAGATTTGCAAAATTAAGAAGTGTGATAATTCTATTGGCAATATAAATTGAGACAATCACTTTGGAAAACAGTATGCATTGTCTAAGAAAGTTGAGGAATCCAGGGTCCCAGGATGGAGCAATTCTACTCCTAGGCATGAGCAGGAATCTAGGAAACAGAACAACAAAATGGGGGAGAGGCACTCTCAACAGATAAAGCTCAGAATAAAAGCAAAATACAAAAGCAAACATACAGGATGGTTCCATTTATATACAATTAACATTCAGAGAAATATCAACTATTTTACTTTTGAATAAATTTGCAAGTTATAAAACTATAACAAAAGTAAAATAGCATCACCATGAAGTTGAGAATTTGTTTGTTTCTAGAAGAAAGAAGGAAGAGATGGCCGTTGGGAGGGAAACATGAGTGTTCTGTTTTTGTGGGTCTACCCATACAACTTTCAGGCTTATAGGAAGAGGGGGAAACTGAGGGAAATGGAACCATTTTTACTGTTCTCTTGCTGGGGAGATATCATTATCCAACCTGGAGGATAGAGGAGAGTGTCACACACCCATAAAATAAAAGAGTTATTTCAACCCTGGCCCTAAAACTGGCACACTGATTGGTCCAGGTTTCAGATTCCCTGGGTATTACTTTTGCAATTGGCTGTAAGACCTGTGTGCCCCAAGAGACCACTTCCGGATCTTTTTTGATTTTATCCTGCACCAACCTTGCTCTCAGGCAACAGAGATGGTGAAGGAATCCTAATGTCTACGTTGCATAAGAGGCACCCATAAAGTCTTAAGGAGCTTCTACAGAACTGACTTGCTCAGATCCCCCAGCTGCAAGTGATGCAATTGAGAACACAGTGCAATTCAGATTTAAATCCATGTTTGTCTGGTTTCTAAGCTAAGTGCAAAGCTTTAGCCAAAGGCCAAAGCTGCCTCTGTCTCCTTCACTTTTTGTTCTAATTTGCAATGTGATGAGATTTTTAAGTTTTTAAAAGAATTGGTAGCTCTTTAAGATGTCAGGGGAGCACTTATTTAAAATGAATAACTTTTCAAAACATGATTCATTAGCATCATTTAATATATTTCCAACTTTAGCCTCTAGGCAGAGCTTTAGATGCTCTGAATCATGTTTGCTGATAGTTCCCTTGCCTCTTTTGTTTTCTCTAATACAGGGACATTCCTGAGAACTGTAGTCACACATATTGGTCCCTCTCCCACAATTTAGTCCATTTCATTTTTAAAATGGAGATAAAATTAGCTAAAGTTCTGCTTGTTGGGGTCAAATTTAACAAAGCAGAGCCTGTTATTAAGACTCTTCCATTGGAATCAAAAGAAAATTAATGTTAATTGAAGTAATTGACACTACCTTTTTCAAATTATCACTTTATCCCAGTTCAAAGGTCTCTGAAATTGTTAGCCATCTCAGTTTTGAAATGGCCATTTCGCCAAAATAATATATGATCTTCATTTGCAAATCATCATAAAATCCGATTTGGGTTTGGTTCCCAGTTTAGCAAATTAGGACTATTTTCTCTGATCTGGAGTTTTATTTGGTTCAAATCCTTGTCCATAGCAGTTTTTAAAGAAGTGAATGTCTTCAATGCTTCCACGTTCTAGCATCTGCTATTTCATGGAACAGTGGGAAGAGGCTCAGACCCAGTATTCACTCTGAGAACAATATGGGAATATCTATTATGAAGTTCTTACTAAATACTGGGGACAAAAGGCATGGTTGCTTGTTCTGCATTCCTTGCTTTGGGGTCTCTGCTATCCCCTACTCCAGACTCAGCATGCCCAGCCAGGTCCAGCTGATCCAAGGGGGATCCATCCTTTGCCCCACTTCATTTCGCTGCTGCCGACCAGGGACTACTTGAAGACTGGGTAACCTGAGGAAAACATGGTTGAAGTTTTATAGGGTGAGAAAAATTGAGGGTGTGTGTCATTGGAGCTTGCCTCAGATGGCTGTTTTGTCATTAATCTGTACAAGTTGTGGTTGGAGGTCATTCCTGTTTCTTGCCTCTTGCTCAGCTGAGCACATGGGTGCAGTCCCACCCTATAGCTGTCAAGATGCTATTTTCCAGAGCTGTTTTGCAAGCCACCTGTTGTGTAGTCAAAGTTTAGGGGCAGAGGAAGCATCAGAAAGGGTGGGGTGGGGGGGGGAACAGAGGGAAGGTTCTAGAGCAAAGGAAAACTGGGAATCTCTGTCACGTGTCAGCCCTTTCCTAAGGACAATCCGAATCTCACAGTGGAGCCATTGGCAGAGAGATGTCTGTGGGATACAGAGGCCCCTGGGGCCATCTTACATACTATAAAGGGTCCAGTCTGGGTATGAAGCTGCGTTACAGCACACAGAGGGGCAAATGGCAACTGTCCTATCTTTGACTTCTGGATTCAGCTGTTCCTAAAGCAAGATGGGCTTGGATTTTCCCAGATTGTGAGCCGTAAACTCACCAACTTAAGCAGTTTGAATTAAATTTCTAACAACTGCAACAGAAAGAAGCTTAATAAGCTGTACTTCATCACATTTGGCCCTGACGATGAGATCTTTGAGGTGAATATGTTTATCCCCATTTTACAGATGAGAAATTTGGCCACCCAGCTGGTAATCCTCCAGGATGAAGCTGGAGTAGCACACATGTAGGCAGGCAGGCATGGCTTAGAAGGTTTTGTCTTTAGTTTGCAAGTGTGAAAACGAAGGCTGAGAGAAGTGAAGCTGTTTTGCTCAAATTCTCACAAGAAGTAGATGGAATGTACAGAAATTGGTGATAACCTAGTCTGTGCTGGGAAGCACTCTCTTTCCACGTGCATCCTGAATCTCATCTCCTACCATACAAATGCCCAACGCCCAACAGAGCAACATGACAGCATCACTTCAGAAACATCGGCGGAGCCTCCGCCCTTCGCAGCTATTCATCATAACTTCACTTCAAATGACTCCAATGACCTATGAACATTTCTTCCCATGCCCCGAGTCACATACAAACTGACCTCAAGAAATTCAGAAAGTGAGAAATAAGTCACCCTTAGCCCACCTAGGCCAGGATGTGGTCTTTGTGAAATTGCTCCTCCAAGTCATGGGCTTGCTGGCTGTGTAGTTCATCATGGTTCATTTAATGAAATGTTCATTCATTTGCTTATTAACTCAACCAGTAATCTTTGGGCCACCTCTGTGTGAAAAACCTTCTGCTAAGTCCTTGGAATGTCAAGATGACTTCAGAACCTGGTATTATGGTGAGTAGGAAAGCCTGATTAGAGAAATAATTAAAATCTGTGCTAAAAAAAAAAAAAAAAAAAAGCTGTGCAATTAAAGAAATAATTACAATCTGTGCTATAAAAGGCTGTGTTGCAATTAAAAAGAATGAGACAGAAGTATATGAAATAATAGTGAGATTCAAGGGTGTACTGTTGAGTAAAAAAAGGATTTTTGTCTATTTTTTTCACAGGCGCATTTCCATCTCCTTGAACAGGGATCAGGAAAGTAAGGCTCACAGGCCAAATCTGGCCTCAGCCACCCAAGTTCAAAATAGTCTCTATGTATGTAAAGAGCGGTACAAAAACAAGAACTCATCTGTCCTAGAGACCATGCGTAGCCAGCAAAGTCTAAAATATTTACTATCCCTTTATCAAAAGTTTGCCAAGCTCTGTCTTAGAACAATGCCTGAAGTATTCATATTTTAAGTGCTCAATAAATATTCTTTGAATAAGCAAACAAATAGGTACCATAAGAATCTGCACCCCCCAAAAATATTCTCTTTCTCTCATAGATACATACACAAAGTGACTGCACAGAAAAATGTCTGGAAGGCCACACTGTCAAGTCTCTCTGAAAGGCGAGAAGGAGCTTGGGATTATAGTTGTGATCAAATGAATTACTTGTAATGTGGAATTATGTTTTACAAAGAGAACAGGATTTGTGCATCACCTGTATAATTAACAAGTAGTACTTAAATATATTCTTCCATTTAAAAAGAAGTTTATTTTGATGAAGAATGAGAGCTGGCCACCTGCCCAAGTTACTTACCTGATCTGAGCCTCGGTTTTCTCATCTGTAAAATGGCAATAAGTATTGTGTACAATCACCACTCACTGTTAGGTCTGGTTACTGGTGAAAGAAGAGGAGAGGAGAGGAGAGGAGAGGAGAGGAGAGGAGAGGGGAGAAAGAAGAAAAGAGAAGAAAAGAGAAAAGAAAAGAGAAGAAAAGAAAAAAGAAAAGAAAAGAAAAGAAAAGAAAGAAAAGAAAAGAAAAGAAAAGAAAAGAAAAGAAAAGAAAAGAAAAGAAAAGAAAAGAAAAGAAAAGAAAAGAAAAGAAAAGAAAAGAAAAGAAAAAGAAAAGAAAAGCCGCTTCCATTCTGAGTTCCCTGCCTCAGGAATGACAACCCCAATCAGAGTCCTGGTAGACAATTAACTACCTGTCACTGCCACAAAACCATGCAATTGGTAGCAAATCTTCTTTAGAAAAAATGTGTCATTCAAATACTGCAATTACTTCATTATTAGTCTTCTCTGTTGTATCCTTTCCTCCTTCCAATCTGTCCATCCCAGAGTGGTCATTGTGTCCTGCTCACAGACCCTGGATAGCTTCTGCTCCTGCACCATAAGGGCCACATTCTGAGTGTGGTATTCCAAGTTCTGCCATAACCCAGTCACCCCTACTTCCATTGCATCTTATTCATGAGTCTTTCTACTCTTTGGGAAACATGCTTGTAGGTCTCTACCTAGCTGTTTGGATCTCTCTGATATACACTTTTTCACCCTGCTTAATTCCGAAATATTGAACTATATTTTGACTATCTCTTCTAGAATGTCTTACTCTACTCAACCCACCCACCCATCCATTCATCCATCCATCCAACCATCCATCCATCCATCCATTCATCAATCCAAACATCCGTCCAATCATTCATCCATCCATCCACTCATCCATGCATTTTTCCTTCATTCCTTCTATCTTTTCATCATCCATCCATCCATCCACCCACCCACTGTAAAGATTCACTGAAGAACTGCTACGTCCTAGGAATTCCCAAAACCCTTGAAATGCAGGAATCATCACCTTGACCTCTAGTGCAGTAGACTCCAAAAGGAAGGGAGTATGGTCTTCACAGGGATTTCCACATTTTTAAACCCTCTATTTCACCTTAATTTTTATCTTATCTTTTTTCACTTCTACTTTGTGTGTGTTTTAAACCATAAAATACATTGATTAGTATAGTGGAGCAACCAGACAATGTGTAAAGTAAAAAACATGCAATAAAGGAAATGCTCATTTTGCTTATTAAATATTTTGAATAATCAAAAATATTATACTAGCACTGAGAGAATACTAAAGGATTCCAGGAAGGTGGTCACCCTACCCAGAGCCACAGACCAGTGGTATTGTACCAGTGTACATTTCTCTACATGGGTCATTATAAAAGTTTTGAGATACACAAAAATCCAGAAACATCAAATCTGTGCAGACAGGAACAAATGAAGCCCAGAAGCAACACTAAGCCCAGAGAGGTGAATCAGAAGAGACCCTGTCGACTGTGTTTCTTGGAAGTAAAATAACGCACCATAACACAGTCTGTCTTAAAACTTTTGTGGTGACCCAGGTATTAAAGGATGTGTAGTATCTTCTGATTGTCTGCATAACATCATGATAAAGAACTCAGGCTCTGAAGCCTGCGCAGACAGACTGAGTTGGTGCCACTTACTATCGGAGTGACTGGGATTCCTAGCCTTTTGGGTAACAGTTGTGGGGATTCAACAGGGTAATGCATGAGGTTCCCTTACAAGAGCACCTCTAGGTACTCTGAACAGAGGGGAGTTAGTCATGTCTCCAACACACAGAAGGTGTCAGCCTTGAAGCACATCAGGGGAAAAAGAAAGTATGACTGAATGTTGGAGTTTTAGCTTCCTCCTGAAAACACTTTCCAGCCCCTGACTTTTGAATGAGTGAATTTATTAGGGCCAGACCTGTCTCTTGCCAGGTGAATCTCGATTTGGAGATGTGAGCACAAAATGAATTTGTTGGCAGTTCCCAAAGATTCAACAGACTGTTTTTTCTTGGAGACACTCAGAATTTATGTTTTCTCTTCTCTCTCTTAGCACTGTGTGTACTGTTGTCTCCAACAGCCTTGCCAGGCTGAGATTGTCGTCTACTCAGAGTTAGCATAGTATTCTGTACCTAGTAGACACACACATGACGCATGATGATAAAATCTCACAGTTCAGGGAATTTAGAAGCGGCTTCCCTTGGTGAGCATTAGACAGCTCACCAGCACATGGCAGAGAGCCCCACTCAAGTGGCTCCCCTGGCGGGAGCCCAGAGACACATATGGTGCTGGGAAGCCATTTTATCCTGTCTCAGGTGTTAATTACAAGATTCTAGCAACCAAAAGTATGCAACAACACTAAAGAGAAGAAATTACACTATTTTTAGCAACATTTTGACATCTATGTTAATATACAATAATTTCTTTACCATCTCCATCTGCCAGCTGATCACCGCTTACCACAAAACAGATCAGTCCACGGTTCTGCAGAGACAGAGGAACAGAGATGGGAGATGGCTCCTTTTCAGAGCAGATCCCCAGGAACAGGGTCACTGGCTTTGTAAGTCTCAGCCAGGCCAGCTGCTTGTTGCTCTGTGGACGTCAGACGTCCTTTTCCATTTCCACCTGCAAAGCCTTCTGAGGGGCACAGGATGGTGAGACATCCCATGGCCTCTCAGCTTCTTGCTGTAAAACAAAACAACTGAAAAGATGACCTTTGGAGACATCAAGACCAGGTGGAATATGAATAACTTAGCTGTTTATTCTCTCTCTAGTTGTTACATGTGGTCCCCGTAGTGGAAGGCTGTGCCGCTGCTAATCACAGGGGTCCAGATGAATGCAAAGGAACATTTTCACATTAACAAATGAAGACACTCAGAATTTAATCAGGTTTCTGGATCAGGGAGCCCCAGCTGCCAATGTTCATGGGGTGGGGCCGGTGCAGCACTTTGTCGTAGGGTGTTTGTGGTAGAATGAGTCAGGCCTGGACGTGTACCCCTTCCCCAGAGGCATTGCTTTATCTCCACTCAGTGACATGGACAGTCACTTTGCAATCAATGAAAATGAAAGGGAGCTTGGAGAAGGAAGGAAGGAAGAAAAGGAGAGAGGGCGGAGAAAGGAAGGATGGAAAGAAGGATGGAAGGAAGCATGGAAGGGAAAAGAGAAAAAGGATTGAAGAAGGTAAAGTGGAGACGGTGTTTTATTAAGACATAATTTTCCACAGAAGAAAAAAGCAGTGTCCATGATGTATTTATAACCCATAATAGATTGTAATATTTGCCAATGGCACTTCTAAGACAAGGTAATTTTTTGACCATGCAAAGAAAACATTTTCAAGATATTTTCCTAGCAACACAGCACTGTAGTCAAGAGTACTGATGTGCTAGTTAGGCAGCTCGATTTGATTCTTAGACTCACTACTGACTAGCTGAAACAAGTGATCACTTCTTTGCAACCTCTGAAATTATACTTGAATTCATAGCACTTAATTCATAGCACTTTCTGAAAAGTAAATAAAATTAATTCACTTTCTTGACTTAGTACAGTGTCTGGCACATAGTAGTTACATGATAATTGCTTTAAATAGAAAAAGTGTCTGATAAAAGGAAACTATTACTGACTAATTAGGTCATTGGGGTTGGGGAGCTGAGGAGCAGGTTTTCAAAGACAGTGAGCCTTTTGGGAATGCAAACCTACTGGGTACTGGGGCCTCCTGAGAGGGCACAGTTGGGGAGGGAAGAGCACTGGAAACAGCTTCTCTACCAAGGCTTATGGCAGCTCTACTTGAAGATCATAAAAGCATTCAAGAGGCATCACATCTATCCACAGTAGGCACACATCCAGGAAAGCTCTGGAGAAAACAACCTCTTGAACCTTTGGGAACTGCCAAAAAGTTCATTTTGTGCTCATCTCCCCAAATCAAGATTCACTTGGCAAGTGACAGTTCTGGCCCTAATAAATTCACTCATTCAAAAGTCGGGGGCTGGAAAGTGTTTTCAGGAGGAAGCTAAAACTCCAACATCAGTCATACTTTCTTTTTCCCCTGATGTGCTTCAAGGCTGACACCTCTTGTTGGAGAGATGACTAACTTCCCTCTGATGATTTTCATGTCTCAAATCAGTCCAGAAACATCTTCCTTTTTTATTATTCCTGTTGTGTGAACTATAGTTCCAGAGCTTCTAATTAATGTATGATATGGCTTCGCTTAAAAGTTTTCTGTCTTGTTTTTTGAGTCTTCGATAGCTTTTTAAAAGTCATTTTTAGTTGATAAATAAAAAATGTATATAACATGTGCAACATGATGTTTTGATATACGTATGCATTGTGAAATATTAATAGCTAAATCGAGCTATTTAACATTTGGGGTATGTACCTTTTTTTTTGGTAGGGCAAACACTTAAAATCTACTGTCTTAGCAAATTCAAGTAACAATATGTTGTTATTAACATCCTTACCATAATGTGCAATAGATCTATTGATTTTATTCCTCCTGTCTAATAGACATTTTTCTTTTTTGGCCAACATCTCACCAATCTGCACCCCTCCCTCCCCACCAGCCTCAATTATGTTCTTAGGTTCCACATGTAAGTGGGATCCTATAGTATTTGTCTTTTTAGGCCAGGCTGATTTCACTTAGCATAATGACCTCCAGGATCATCCATATTGTTGAGAATGACAGGATTTCCTTCTTCTTCAAGAATGAATAGCATTTCTTCCCTGTGCCCTTAGGCATTTTCTTTATCCATGCATCCTTTACTAGTGTTGAGTTGAATCCGTACCTTGACTAGTGTGAACATCAGATTGGAGATACCTCTTCGACACACTGATTTCATATCCTCTGGGTGTATTCTTTTTATTTGGGAGCAAAGAAATCTGTAAATGCTTTGGGTTCTAAACGTCAATGTAATTGAAAGGGCTGTGTCTTTCTATTAAGGAACCTCTCCACATCTTGCCTTGTTTTTGGTTGCCCTGGATGCCAATAAACAAGATATTTGGATGCTGCCCCAGCTCAGGAAAGCTTAGTGGCACACACAGACATGGAAAAGAGGGTCCTGACAGCTTCATTCCCAGGCTTTCCAGAAGACCACAAGTTTTATCTCCTTCTGATTTGAGAGCTAAACATGCTCCTCACGCTCGCTCAAAGGAGCATGTTACACGTTAATCAGTGGCTTTGAATCTATAGTTCACATCATAGGTATGATGAAAAAAGAGAGATGCTTCTGGTCTCCCTGATTTGATACATAAAAACAATCAGAAGGGAATTACTCATCTCTCTAACGCACAAAAGGTGTCAACCTTGAAGCACATCAAGGCAAAAAGAAAATCTGACTGAGAGTTTGAGTTTAGCCTCCTCCTGACAACTTGACTGGGATGACATGGGCATTAGGGTTCAACCCCTCTTCCCATTCCTTCTTCTTCCCCTGCCTGGCTGCCTTTGTCCCTGTTGTTTTCATGCCAACTTCTCTGCCTGGGACCCTCTTCATCCAACAGGGACTAGATCATAGGCTGCCGGTGCCATTCTGGAGTAATCCCCCTCATCTCTGTGCTTCCATGATGCATTATACGTCCTTTCACTCCCAAAGGTTCTTAGTGAGGGCTGTACTAGTGCCCACACTACCTATCCCATGACACGGCTGCTTGGGCTGTCACATGACTGGCATATTGTGAGCAGGGATCCAGGGTGCCAAACATCCTCCACTGTACCACAGGACAATAGCAAAACAGCAGCCTCTTTCAGGGAACACCCTTAGTGTTCTAGGAAAATTGTCTATGTGGCTGGACTGAGCCTTGGTGATTCATAACTGACCTTTCAATAAATGATTGAGTGAATGAATGAATGCATGAATGAGGGAGGGAGGGAGGGAGGGAACATATCACCTGTTTTATCTCTTGATCTTCCTTCTGTAATGATTGTCCTGAAAAATACTTCTCAGAGCTCAGGGCCAGGAAAATCTTGTTTCTGCTGCTGGACTAGAAGTTTCTTTTCAGGGTATCCTACACCTTGAAGAATCAGCCCATAACAAGCAGCAGGGCCCAGAGGCCAACCCTACAGAGCAGGGTATCCACGGGAGCCCATAGTCACTGGGGTCCCACGCAGCCCTTCTCTCCTCCCCTCTGTTGATGCTGCCTGGGCTCCCCAGTGGGGCCATTTCCCGAGTGTGGCCCCCCAGGAGGCCTTTTTGGCTCTCTTCCCTCTGCTGTGCCTGCTGGCGGGCTCACCGCTCATTCTGCCTCTCTGTCACATGGCTGCTTAGCCTCACTTGGCGTTTTTCTGTCCCCATGCACATGATTTGCTCCCATCAAAAACCCCATAAATGCTTCGGGAAGTCCCGTGGTTCTCTGAGCAGCTGTTTGCTTTCTGTCTCTTCTTTCCTACCTGTTTAACCACCTGGGTCAACTCGAGAACTTTATCCTTTAGCTTTGAGATTCTTTCTTCTCCGTGGTCTAATCTATTTTTGATACTTTCTACTGCGTCTTTACATTCTCTGATGCATGCCCAGGCAGAAGGAAAAACGCCTCTCAAGTTGGGCGCTCTCTGAATGGGCATGGGGCGGGGGGGGGGGTGGGGTTGGCACACCTTTTGTGTGGGGGACATAACCACATGAGGGACTCGACCTAGCAAAGTCAAACATTTGGACCTGCTTGTTTGTACCCTCACATTAACCTGAAATAAATTGTACTTAAAAAAAATTAATAAATAAAAATAAAAACAACACAGTCACAGGCTAGGAGTGTCCTGGGCTCTTTCCCTTAGCATTACTTCCAGCTGTACTCTTCCTAACATCAGACGATGGGAACAGTGTAACCTGGTAGGTTTCCCTCTGTCCACCAACCACTCTGAACGTGCCCGTCTCATCTGGTATGTTTCCCTCCTTTCCTTGGCTGCCAGGGAATTCAGAGTTGGGTTTCATGCTTACCACCTCTGTTCAACCCAGCTTTCTGAGTGGAATCATTTCCCTCCTCTTTATTTCTTAACTTTTTCAGTGTTTAACTTAAACATTTTATTTTTGTGTATCTGCTTCATTTGTTATAAAGCTGGCAAGGTCTAAAGAAAAAAAGAAAGGGGAAAACTCTGGTTTGGTTGAGATCCTTCATTAAAAATACTATTCTCAGCCAGGTGCAGTGGCTCACGCCTGTAATCCTAGCATTCTGGGAGACTGAGGCAGGTGGATAGCTTGAGCTCACGAGTTCAAGACCGGCTTGATCAAAAGAGAGACCCCATCTCTACTAAAATAGATAAACTGAGGCAAGAGGATCTATTGAGCCCAAGAGTTGGAGGCTGCTGTGAGCTATGATGCCATAGCACTCTACCCAGGGCAACAGCTTGAGATTTGTCTCAAAAAAAAAAAAAACTATTCTCATCCCATACAACTTCTTCATGGAAAAGAAAAAGCAAGTCTAAGCTTAAGGCATGTAGATTTAGCCTTCCAAACTGCCTCAGACTCCTATTTGAGCCCTTTGTCCCAATCCTTTGTGGCCTACAGGGCCAGTTTCTGCCCTCTCCCTATACCTCTAGCCCCAAGTGCCAGCTGGTCACTGAGACTGGGCCCAGGCCTGGCCACAGGGTCCTCCTCCTTCCTCAGCCCACTGCCTCCCGAGGACCTCCAAGCTCTGGAACGACCACCCTGAGCCTGGCGCTAAGGGGAAGTCCCTGTCTGGGTATGACAAAGACAGGGCAGGGATCTGTCCTCCTCTGTGGACATGTCTGTGCTTTGCCCAATTTTCGTTAGCTGTGCTTTCAGAAGAAGGAGGAGGAGGAGAGGAGGAAAGAATGAATATTTATTTACTCCTCTATTTATAAACCAATATTCCTTGTGCCTTGTACTCATTCTCTTATTTAATCCATCTACCAGAGGAAACCATTTTATTCTCAATTTTACAGATGAAAAAATTCCGGTGCATATATTTTCAATCTGTATCCAGGGCATGAGTTCTAGGAGAGTAGGTGAAGATCCTTTGTGCCACCCTCAGCATCTGTCACAAGGCCTGGCATGAAAGTTTGACATGTAACTTGTGATTAGATCAGTTAACTGATCAGCAGAATGGAACTCTCATCCAGTGGAATGAATTAGGTCATGGAGCTCTGAACCCCAGCTGAGTCTGCTCAGCCTAAGGACACCCCAGCCTATAGGACTGAGGCTCTGACATGGGGTCAGTCAGAGAAGGAGTTAGACTGAGGTGCACTGAGCTGCAGTGCCATCTCTGTGCTGGGCTGCACAGCTCTGCGGGGACAGGGGCCAGAGTCTTGCTGGGACCTAGCCTCCCTCTCACGGGTTTTACAGCATGCTTGCAGTTTTCTTTCTCATTCTCTGTTCCCGCTAGCAGACTGTGAGTGCCTTGGTGGACTGTCACAGAATAAAAGGCAAGAGAGGAAGGAAGGGAGGAAGGAGGAGGTAGGTAGTTTAATGAGTGGATTTTGAGGTAGCACGTATGTCAGGCTCCAACACTTTGGTTTTAGAAAGTATCATTACTTGATGGGACTGAGGAACAAGAATCATATGGCAAATGAGCATAAAGAACTTTCTGGCAAGGAGACTGAAAAGCATTAAAGGCCAGGATATGGGACTGCAGACTTGTATTGATCAACTTGTAGACCCCACTATTCCTCGGAGGGACAGCCCGTGAACCATCATTACTCCTCTGCTCTGAAAGCCAGTCTTTGTTGAGAGATGTGCCTGTTTTTCACATGGCTGCTCTACACTCTTCTCGTATTTAGGACTGATTTGCTCCCCCTCTGTGCGGGTTTGCACACACACACACACACACACACACACACACACAAGAGAGAGACTACCAGCAGCTGAAAGCTTAAAACAAAGGATCTACACAAAGGAATCATGTCCCCCTCCCTTTCTTTTTTGAAAGAATTTTACCCTCTGTGGTCCTGTTTGGTTCTTGCATAAATTACCCTGTGAGACCATCCTGCCACAGCGAGCTTGCCTGACTGCCTTTGCTCCAGCTTCAGATCTGCCAGTGAAGCTTTAAGCATCTTGAAAACGTATTGTCTGGAACGAAACAACCAATTATGCCTTCAGGTTTTGTGGCATAATATCGCAGAAACCAGCAATTACAGAATCAGAGTGGCATCAAATAGGATAGAAGGGAGTTAGCAAGGATTATTCTTTAAATAGCAGTTACATGAACTCATAATAAATAGGTATTAAGTGCTAAATGTATGATAAGTAATTCTTGACAATGCAATTATCCAAACAGAACAGGGAAAAGTGACAAAGTGGCATTGTCAACCTCTTTTGTGCGTGGCATGCTCAGTGAGACACTGATGTGGAGTGAATTTGTCTTTGTTCCAGCCTGCAGTGGGAGCAAGAACACAGAGGTGGGCACTGAAGGGAATTTGCCTGGTTCCTAAGAGATGGCAAGTTTTCAAAAGAGCAAAGCCCTTTTCTATTGGGCAAGACGTGGCTAACCAGAAAGTTCCATGACAACAAGCTCTGCTGGTGTACAGCCAGTGAATCAAACAAATTTATGGAGTCCCTGAAAAGAAATAATTTGAATGAATGTACCTAGCCTTATGTCTGGCAGTCTGGCAAATAGTAGATGTGTAGGAAATGCTTGTTGAATTTATCTGGCAATTAGAATTAGAAGCAGGGCTCCTGTGTAAGGCTCTATACATTGTGCACTGCACAATTCAGAGAGCAATTTTCGGATAGACCATGATATGAATAGTCTCCCTTGGAACTGGGAGAGGCTATGACCCTGCTTAGTAGAATTCATATCTTAGTATTTCGTTTTGATTATTACCAGACAGAATCAAATTTCATCTCAGTCAATGGTTTTCAGTAATATTTTTCAATGAATAAGAGTGAGGGTCTGTTGCCAGCCTACTTGAAGTCAAACCGAAGCTTCCCTTTCAAGCTATGTGTCTTTGAGAAAATTACTTAACCTCTCTGAGTCTATATTTTTGTAGTTATAAAATATGGATAAATCATAGTATCTATTTCAACAGGATTTTATAAGGGTTAAATCATATAATGTATTAATGAGTTTTTGAATAACTACTCATAAGACGTATTCCCTTTTCCTCCTGGACACTCAGCTAGACTACATTTCTTAGTCCCCTGACACTTAGGTGGGGCCATGTGACTGAGTTCAGACCAATAGGATGTGAATAAAGGAGAAGCCCAACATGTCTCAGCTTGGCCCCGAGGATCCAGCAGAGAACTCCAGAGTGCTGAAAGGTGGCAGAGCCTAAAAATGGAAATGGCTTGGGTCCCTGAAATACCGTGTGGACGAGAACTCCCTCCTAGATCAGACACTGAGCAAGGAGTAAACTTCTATTGTATCAAGCCACAGAAATTGTGGGTTCACTTCTTGCAGCAGTTACCATTATCCTAACTAGCATATCCGTTTACAGGACTTCGTGTTTTAACCACATTACCTTGGGGAGGTGTGGTGAGGCCAGACACAGATCAAAGGAGAGAAACCTGCTTGGTGGTCTGGCCAGAAGCAGGTCTCATGCATTCCCCGGGGCCGACTTTCAGCCACAGTCCCCAGGGAGGAACACAGGGCCACCATACAGGGCCAGTCCATTCCTTGAGTCCTCGAGGAGGCAGGCAGAGAGAGGGGAACCTGGGGGCAAGCACCTTTGCTGTGGTTTCCTCAGGAAGGAATTTCAAGCCTGGTAGGTAGGCTTGAGATTGGCTAGCTGGAGTAATTGCAGTGGGCTCTGGGACGTAGCACCTGTTGCTGGTTGTGTAAGCGATTAGGACAAGTATACCTTGTCCCGGAGTATGAGAACCCAATAAGGCTGGGAGTATGGACATAACAGTTCTTTAATAAAGGGACTGGATGGCCTCTAGCTAGGGTCTCAAAACTGGATCAAGACAGCATTTATGAAAACTCCATTACAGTGTGGTGTTTGACAGACACTTATGGGAGTCAGTTACCACTCTGAGGAGTGGGGCTATTTTGCGTGTCAGTTCTGGAGCTACGTGTCAGACTTACAGAGATATAATAGTCCTGTTCTGCCAGTTCAGACAAGTGGCCAACTACACAAAAAGGTGACGAGGCTGCCAGAGAGGCCACATGGATAAACCACATGAAGGGACCAGGGAGATTGAGCAAAAGAGAGAAGTCCAGCTGAGCCCAGGCCTCCAGCACTTCCTTCCCAGGTGCCAAACATGTCACTTGCTTTGAGAAGCAAGCTGCCACATTGTGTGTGGCCTACACTGTGAGGAAAGACACTTCCTGCCTGCAGCCATGTGAGCAACTCTGGGAGTAGAACCTCCAGTGCAGTGAAGCTTTCGGAAGACGGCAGCTCCAGCCAACAGCTTCCATGCAAACTCAGAAGCCAGCCCCACCCAGCTAAGCTCCTGGATTCCTGAACCTCCAAGTCTGTGTGAGATGATAAATATTCATTTTGCTCTGTTTTAAAATAATGTTTCCCTGCCTTTGGGATGCGCATAGTTATTTGGGAGAGAGAGTGATGAGTAGAGCACACAAAGAACGCAGAGGCACCCTCTACCTAGGGCTGAGGTTAGGGAAAGCAGCAAGGCACGCAGGCAGCACATGCACTTGAAGGATGAATAGCAGAGAATGCCAAAGAAGAGGCAGTGGAAAGGTGTGCCAGGAAGAGGGAACAGCCTGTGCAGGAGCACAGAGGCAGAGAGGGCAAGACAGCAAGCAGCCCATGTGATTAGAAGATAGAGTAGTTCAAACAGAAGCATCTACATAAGGCTTTGTCAAGAAGAAACGTGTGGGTCTTTGGAAAGTGTTTGATCTTTATTCCACAGGTACCTGAGGGTCTTTGAGAATTTCAGGCAAATCTACTTGTGCATCTTTCAGCTTATTTTTTTTTTAAATATTATTTTGCTTTTCAAGGATATTTATTTTTGTTGTAACTCATAGTTACTTATTGTAAAAGGACCCTCGTATCACATAATCCCAGAATTCTAAAGCTGGGATGGAACTATACAGTTCACTTGTTTTCTTTTTTTCTATGATACAGATGAGAAAACTTAAGGTCCAGAGAAAGGGAAGCATTTACCCAATGCTTTGCTTCATAATGTTCATGCTCCCCAAATAGTCTTTACTCTGCAAACACCTTTGTGTACTCCAATCTTACCCATTCTTCAAGGTCTTCTTGCTCCAGAGAAATTTCTCTGATAGTGCAGTCAGCCTCCCTGCCTCATGTCTTGGCCCTGCTATCTCTTCTCCACACCAGAGGTAGGGTCACCACCTAAGTCAACATGTGTTATTTTCCTGCTCAAAAGCAGGGGAGATTGTTGCAGTAACGGCTCCCAATTAATCATAATTCCCTGTCTCTATGTCATCAGGTAGATGGACTCTTGGCTTTTCCAACTGACTTTCTGAATCAATGAAACCATAGGAAATGTAAAGCAAGAGAAACTTGCAAAGTGCTTGCGCATGAGGACTTTCCTTAGCTTGCGGCTCTTAGAAACCTGAGCCTCCATATGAGCAACTTTGCTGATGAGAAGCATGAGGCCTACTTGTCTCTGCTGCCCAGCTGACATCCAGACATCTAGCAAACTCCTATAAGCAAAGATACCTAGCTCCCCATAGATGCATCATTTCATCCAGTCAAACCAACAGAAGAATCAATATACCAAGCTCAGCCTAAATCACAGGCTTGAAAAATCAGCTAAATTAGTTGTTAGTTTGGGCACTAAGTCTTGAGGTAATGTGTTTATATAAAAAAACTCAATGGGTACATAATCATACATTGAACACAATCCAGAGTCTTTACCATTGCCTACAAAGCCCTACATAATCTCTAAGATCTGAAACCATCTTCCCATCCACAGCTGTCTATATTAATGTAAGTTTACCTTTCCACATCTTCATCAACATAACTTTACTAGTCCAGAAAACTCTTGCCTAGGAAAATGAAAATCTATAGACTTCCTGAAATACCATCAACTCATCACAATAGAAAGCATCAAATGACAGTTTATACTCTAAGATTCTTTGAACCCCTTACTTAAATCCTCTCCTTGCAGTATCCACCAGTTCTCAACTCTTATATCATGGTCTTTATCCAGTTCTAACCAAGCTCCCTCATTGAAATACTTTCTTGAAACAAGACTTGCATACGTCAGAAATTTCATGGCTACCCTGATTTTGACCTTCTCCATTTGAGGCACAACTAAGAATTTCTTGAGATAGCATCTTTCCTTATTTGGGTAAGAATAAACTCAGCTTTTATCAACAGGTGGCTTTGGTGATATTTCAGGGAGTCTGCACTCACCATGTCTATTTTCTGCTCCTCACCCCACCCTTTGTTAATACCACCCACTCACAGTAGCCTACTTGTTAACATGGCCGTATTTATTGTTTCCAAAAGTTTATGCTTGCTGTTTACACTTTCTGTGATGCACCGCTGTTGATATCTGCCCTTTTTGTCCCTCCCTTCATTTAGACCTGTTCTCATATCCCTCTTCCCCAAACAGATCTGCCCTAAGGTTCCTCTTATACCTAACTCGCCAGAATCCTTTACTCTTTATTATCTTCATCTTACCTTATTTTTGCTTTATTTCAAAGTACGTATCTCTACTGAAATTAGTCTATGCACACACACAAACACCCACACACGCTCACTCCACACATTTTTGTGTTTATTTGTTGCCTTCTCCTTGATTGGAAAGTAAGTTCCAAGAGGGAGAACACACTGTCTTCCCTCTGCACTGCTGTAAGCTCAGGGCCTTCAAGATACGGGCTCAGTACATGTTGAATGAACATTCAATGCTCTTTATTTTGTTAGTGTTAGTGTTGTTTTTGTCATCACCCCCTCCTCATTTCTAGATTTTCACTCTTCCACCTAACATGAAACTCTTCCTCCTTTGACCTCACACAGCTGCGTTTCACAGCCCTTCCGCCTTCCTCACTGCTAGTCCTCTCCTTATCCATCCACCATTCCCCCTTCCTCACTAAAGACTTGGGTTCAGGGTTCTCATTATCCTGCTCCCTTCCTCTCCCCACGCCCTGCTGGTATCAAGGTGACCACAGCATCCTTACGGACACTCATACATCCAACATCAGTTCATCTCTGATGTCCTTTTCATCCATGTCATTTACCCTTTATCCTCTTCATTTGCTCATTTCTATGGTGATACTCTGGGCTTCGCATGACCTACCCTCTTCTGTTGAGGACCTATTAAACCCAGGGCTTGTATTTACTGAATAGAATCTCCTATCTTTCTAAGACTCTTGGTTGGTTTCTCCTACTACATCTGATTGTCAGAATCAAAAAGACCTCAAGTCCCTCGAGTTCTTGACTAGCTCATTCTCATCCCTCTCTCCTGGCGGTACATCCATCCCCATCAAGTTGAGCCTTAAAATTCATGATTTTCAAATTCTTTTTGCCAATAGCCTTAATTTATTAAACCCACTGTGCCTCTTCTACACCTGCCAGCCAAGTCCCAACCTTCCTTCAACCCTGAAGTCTGAATTTCCTATGCTCATGCCCTGGCTGCTGAGCCCAGTTGTGAGGGACTCTCGCTACCTTGCAGTTGGTGCCAAGATCTTCAGTCTCACCTGGGGCCTCTGTGCTTTCAGAAACTACTCTTTCCTGATCTCTCTCTATTTTTCTCTCCCTCTCAGCTATTTCAAATTTCTCAACACTTCTCAAAACTTTTACCCCCACTACCTCCCAGCCCCCCATTCACTTTAGACAGACAACCTCACCTCCTACTTCACAGAAAAAAAAATAGAAGCCTTTAATATAGAAACTCCTGCAAATGCTTGGTACCAGACCTGAACAGTTAGCTGCATCTGTATCCATCCTCCCTTCCTCCTGTAACAGGGAAGGGGGTATCTCCACTCTTACCTGTGCTATGGATCTTCTCCTCTCCTGCCTTCCTCAGGACTTAAATAACTATGCTCACCCTTTCCTTTAACTTCTAATTCTTCTTCTTACCAATTCTGTAGTATCTCAGTTAAACCTGTAAAGCCTCTCTGATTAAAAGCAACCCCCAACTCTCCAAACTCGACCAGCTTCATTCAGCTTAGCTTCCTCAACCACAAAGTTTGAGCAAGATGCTTACTGTGCCATCCTCATTCCTCCACCTCCCTCTCTTCCTCCCCAGTATCTATCCCCACCTCCTTGCATGGGCTCATCTCACCGTGAGGACTGGCAGCCTCATTCCTAGTGGGTAAACTCCGTAATGCTCCTCTTGGCTCCTGTCCTCCATCTTCCTGGTGTCAACAGTGATGATTTTGAAATCCTTCTCTGCTTGACTTCCTTGGCAATACACACTTCTAGTGTTACTCCCCTCTCTCTGTCTCATTCTTCATCATAAGGGCTAGCTCTTAAGTGTTGAGGCTTCTCAGGATTCTTCTCAGGACTCTATTAAGGGCTCTCTTATGGCTGTTCTTTAGGGTGGGCTCAAGGTTTCTCTCTAGCCCATTTTTTTTTTTATGACCTATAAAGTCTTTATTTGATAATCATATAACCAATTGAGAGTTTAGGTAAAGTTTGTGTATACTCTACATTCATAACAATGAAGTCGTAGAAAAGAAAAATTTTTGATTGTAAGATTTTGTGGCCTTTTTTTTTAATTAAATCATAGCTGTGTACATTAATATGGTCATGGGGCATCATACACTAGTTTCATGGACTGTTTGACACATTTTCATCACACTGGTTAGCATAGCCTTCCTAGCATTTTCTTAGTTATAGTGCTAGCCCATTTTTGTATGCTCCTATGGCTTCAATAACTTTCTCTGTGTTGTTGACTCCAAATTTAGCTTTTCCAGCCTAGGTCTCTCCTGAGTTTCAGGCTGCTTTTTCAAAAGCTGGCTGGGTACCTCTATCTGGATGTGCCACAGGCATATCAACTTAGCCTAAACCTGTGACTTTTCAACTGTTTCTATCTTATTCACCTCAAAATGCTCAAGCAGAGCCCCTGGTATCTCCTTGGGTCACCTTCTCCCCTTCAGCTCTATACTCATCTTCCATTTAATCTAATATAGCATTGTGTACTTTATAAATCCATCTACATCTCTTCAACCAAACTGCTCATTTCCTATGTCATTAACATCTCTCTCATGGATGCCTGACCCCCTCCAAATCTTGCTATGGTCTGAGGAATTTCGGTAAAGTATAAATCTAGCCATGTGTAAATCAAGTCTTTCTATGGTTCTTTTTTTGCTCTCAGAAAAAAGTCCAATCCTTACCAAGGCTCTCAAGACCTGCTTTGCTCGGCTCCAAAATACCTTCTGCAGCCTGGCTCATGTCACTCCTTAGCTCATTCTAAGTTCTGACCCTATAGGACTACTTTCAGACCCTTGAACAAGCCAAAATGACTTGCCTATGAGGGTTTTTCCTAACATTATTCATTCTGGAATACTTCCTCAATACCCTGGCTCTCCATGAATTCCTATTTGTCTTTCTGATTTCCTCCTCCAGGAAGCCCTCCTTGTCCACCCAGGCTAGACAAGGGCCTGTATCCTAATAGCTCTATTTCCTCTGTTCCAGCATTTGGCACCCAGCATTAAAGTTGCCTTCTAATTGGTCAGAGCCTTCTATAGGACCAGCAACTTTATGAAGCCAGCATTCTGATACTCTCCACCAGATTCCTCTGTTTCCAAAAAAGAGCCAGAATAAACACTTGGCATATAAATTAAATTACAAGGAGTCCATGATAATGACAAGATTAAACATTATCAACTTACCTAGTGTTTTCCTTTAGCTCTGCTCAGGATAGAGAAGCTAAAAAATAACTGACTGGTTTACTCACATTATACTTTGGTCTTCACAGCATCAAACGTCTAGGGTGGTTTGACCAAATGTTTGATTAAACAGAAAAAAAAAAAAAAAATGACATTGTTTTAGACATCCTATATGTTTTGCAGCACTTAGAGTAATTTTTTCCCTCATTTCAAGTATGATCTATGCATAAAGTAAAAATTTGTCAGACACAGAGAGACAAAAGCAAAATGAAATCACCCACAATACCACCATACAATGATACCTCTTATTAAATTTTTAACATAAATTTTCTCAATATTTTTATTCATTAATACTCACCTTCATTCTTTCATAAAAATACAATATATAGTACACATTGCTTTGTATCCTGCTTTTTAAAAACTTAATGGTATTAGGATAAACATTTTTTCGATGCTAGTTCTCATTTGTCATGCGCAGTTAGAGAATTCCATGTATGTTATCATATGCCTGTATCATAGTTTATTTCACCAAATCCTCAACTGAAGGATTTTTAACCTGTGAGTTACTTCCATTTTTTCTTTTTGCTAGACAAACTTCTTTATGACTTCAATTTTGCAAAAATTCATTTATATTTCCTTAGGCTAAATAGTTGACATTTTTGATGCATATCCAGAAATTCTGAATCAATTCACTCTCAAGAGGAAGTATGGGTGGATTTGTATAATTAAAAATATAGACATATTTCTGCTAATTTAGCACAATGCAATTATTATTAAAATTTGTATATTTTTATTGCAGAGAGATTGAGCTTACTAAAGTAAATTTATTTGGAACACAATTTCATTCTGTACATCTGACTGTTAGAATCACCTCAACTTAGTTTTCACAGTGAGAAGCAACTGAATTAGCAACACCTAACTGGACCTCCAGCCACGTCAGGCTTACCTGTGTAGGTTTTATGTGCATCTCTTGATGGAAAAGTCAATAGGGTGGTCCATTGGTCCTTCAGGAATGAACCTCATTTGGTGGACATTTGATGAGGTATACCATGTTCTGGGCCCCATTTGAGGCACCAGTCCTATAGCAGATAACAAGCAGCCAACATTCTTTTCCCTGGATGCTTACATTCAAGCAGGAAACATAGACAATTGGAAAGAAAATAGGATGATTTCAGCAGTGATGAATAGAAGAAATAAACAAAACATGTGACGTCATAGAGAATAGCTATGGGTGACTGTGGGGTACCCAGGCAAAGCCTCTCTAAGAAGGGAATGTTTGAGCTAAGCCTGGAATATCAAGAGGTATCAGATCTGGGGGAAATTATGTTCTAAAAAAAAAAACCAAAAAAACAGAAATTGCATGAACATGGTACTTTTGAGCATTAGGAAGGAAGCCAAAGTATTTCAAAAATAGAGAGAAGGGCCAGGTGCAATGTGCCTCACTTCATTTTGGGAGGCCAACGTGGGAGGAACACTTGAGGCCATGAGTTCAAGGTTATAGTAAGCTATGATTGTACTACTACACTCTGTTTTTGGTGACAACACAACACCTTGACTTTAAAAAAAGAAAGAGAAAGAGAGCGTAGAGTGGTGAGGGAGAGAATAGCAGACCTTCAAATTTCTAATTTCATGTACTTTTCACAAAATCCTGAGAGTTGAGATTTTATATTCCCACTTCACGTAGTTCCTGCACAGATTAGGCTTTGGGTCAATATTTGCCAAGAGAAAGAAGGAATGAATAAACAGATGAAAGAAAGACTAAGCTGAAGCCATTCCCAGAGCTCTCTCTTCTCTGAAATTCCTGCTATTAGCACTGAAGTTGGTAAAGTTCACCCAACTTATTCAAAGACTTCTTCAGGCTCAGTGAAACTGCAAAAGTTTCTTCATTCAAACTGATATCCTGACAGCAATGCTTTGGAGAGAAAGAAAAGTCATAGAAAACACAGGATTTGATAGACTTTGAGTTAAATACAGCCCGGCACCCCAAAGCACTCATTTGGTTAATCGTGGGTGGAATTATTTGAGTAAAACATCTTGTGCCTACAAGGAACTGCAGGTGAAAGTGCAGAAGCTTGTAAGAATCGTTCGTCAAATTTGGGTCTGAAAGTTCCCCCAGAAGTTCGCTCTGGCTTATGGTTCCTTCAGTCCCTGCTTTGATGGCAGAAACATTGTGACAGCTGTGAAGGTTTTCTGGCCAATATATCCACATAGGCAGATTTCCCGCCCCCTTTCCTCCTTCAGCAGTTAATTAAAAACTTAGATGAATATGTCCCTGTGTTCATTGTTATAGAGCAGGGGTCCTCAAACTTTTTAAACAGGGGGCCAGTTCACTGTCCTTCAGACCATTCGAGGACCAGACTATAGTTAAACAAACAAACAAACAAACAAACAAAAAACTATGAACAAATTCCTATGCACACTGCACATATCTTATTTTGAAGTAAAAAAACAAAATGGGAACACATACAATATTTAAAATGAAGAACAAATAAAGTTAAATCAACAAACTTACCAATATTTCAATGGGAACTACGGGCCTGCTTTTGGCTAACGAGATGGTCAATGTCCAGTTCTATATTTGTCACTGCTAGTTGTAACAAATGATGTAAGTGTGCATCAGTTAGTCTAGATCTGGTTGGAGATTTTAGATGTTTCATTCTGGAAAAAGTCTGTTCACAGACATAAGTGCTGCCAAAGATGGTTGCCATTTTGAGTGCATTGTTCCTGAGATTAG
>CAUYPK010158325.1:0-20584 GCA_963574355.1 Loris lydekkerianus
TAAAGGCTGTTCAGACAGACATTGAAGAGGATGGCGCTAAAATTAAAAACAACCAAAAAAAAAAAAAAAGAGAGAGAGATAGATTAGAACTGTAAAAATTGTGCTTAAAATCCTATGAAAATTAACTTCTAGGTAGTTACCTTGATTACAATCAATAACATTGCAAAATTCCCTGACGTTGTTTTCGTTGATTTCAGCTTGCTTTCTTTCAATAAATGCAGATATTCGTCTGTCAATCTACAAACAATAAGTATGTTTTAACAATGTAAACAAAATGAGTTGTTCTTTTTAAGTAATATCCTCCTGCTCCCCACCCTCCCCAAACGTCTTACTTCTGCTTTTCCAGCTTTTATTTGAACTACTTCTGGATCAAAATGGATCTGTGTCTTTTTCACATCTCCTAAATCACAATCTTTGTGCTTTTCTTCCTCTTGCAGGGTACCGATGGAAAATTTGGCATTTATTTCATTCTTGTTCCCCATTTCTGTCTTTCCTATGTCTTCAATAGCAGTTGTATTCTCCTCTTTAATCAAAGGTTGAAGTTTTGCTAAAAAAGGCTGAGAAGAACACAATTCCATCTGCTGAGGTTCACACTAACCAAATTAATCGCGTAATTAATTTAATATATTTACATAAATTTCTGCTAAGTAAATGAAAATATTTAATATCATTACTAAATACAAAAAGTTGCTACCTCAGAATACATACATCTGACCACACGTGTTTACTGTTCTCTGTTATACTGACCATTAACATTTGCTATAAATTTGGTTTTTAAAAAAGAAGGAAAGAAAACCTGAGGAAATTTAAAATTTTCTTTGAGAGAATCATTATGTCACTCATCTTTTATTTTGTGCCAAATCAAAGCCTTCAGCCTCTGGCACCAATGCCACTTAATTAACATGTCATTCAAATGCCTCCTCAGAACACTAAGGCTTAGTGTTTTTCCTCCTTCACACGAGAGCCGGTGCTCTCACTCAGCAAAGCCCTGCATTATCACTATACCACTGGAGATCCTCCACTTGAAACTGCAGTTGGCCAATGTGAATGAGAGAGCACAGACATGAAATATATAGGTGTTATGCTGAGTGAACACTCAGATTTTTCCTGACACGGCAAAATATCTCCTTGGGTCATGAAATTAAATTTTAAAGAAGAAAATGGACAGGCAAGAAAAAACCCTACCACGATCCATAGCTGAAAACAGATAAATGTTCTATCACTATATTAGAGGGGGGGGAAATACCCTTTTGTATAAGTTATATGGTCCGTTTACTGTCTTCCCTCCCCCATAATTAGGCCTCATTCTAGTTTTACATATTGATATTCTGCCCTTTAAAACCGAGGTTAATTATTGCTTTTAACATGAAGCACAGACTTGAATTTTCCCACAATGTCACTGAATTCTGGAGGGTTGAACATTAATGCCTCTTCCATTAGTTAAAAATTACTGCTACTTATCAATGTTCCAATTATTTTTTCATACCATAATTTTGTTTCCATTATTTCCTATATCAAATACTGTTCTAAAGCATGATAACATGTTAATCAGAGTAAACTGACCAATGTACACAGTTCTTTCATTTATCTTCTTGACACTTTACATTTTACACTTTGATTAGAGATAAACTACAAACTTACATCAATTTTAATTACAGAGATGTTCAATTAGAAACCAGCAAGTTCATAATACTGTTTAGTTACTGAACTAAAATATTAAAAATACTTCATAAATAACATTCAATATTGACTTATATAGTGAATTATCTTTAACTGTTAAAATAGTGACTGGCTACTAAGATGAGACATTAATGTCACAGAAATTACTTTCTTTTTAAAAACTATGCTGAAACTGTTTAATTGCAATAGACACTCCAGGATGTGTCATGCTGGGATAATGCCACTTCTTGAACCACTGAAAGCACTCCATGAGCCTCCAAACTCACCCAAGGCATGGAATCATTATCATAGCATGACACACACCTGCCGTGTCTTATTGCTTAATTATAACCCACCATAGATGGAACTGTATTGAATTTTCAGTGCAAGTTTAGAATTGAATAGAGTTGCATTTGTTCAATCTCATGCCCACATCGGCCTATTGGTTTATATTCCCATACTGTCCTGATCACTACTGAAATTAACCGATTTAGAGCCAATTTGTATTTAAATAACCTTTCGTAACACTATTAATACAGTGTTAAGATAAAAATGACTCCAGCAAATTTAACCACAATTAATTTCTACTTTCAACAATGCGTTAGCATTTCTAACAAGAAATTTACCTGTAAATATAAAATGTGTTGCTCAAGTGCACTAAAGAGCAATGCAGGCTGTAATGCTGAGAGGCTCTGGAACTTGTTCCAATCGATTGTCATTTTCACCACATCATCTCTGAGGCTCAGCTTCAAAGGGGCAAACCAGTAACATCAAAAAATTAAAAGATTAAACTGTATGTATGGAATTGTGACAAAAATAAGATCTGTTTGGAGTAACATATCTATTTTGCTCAAAGTTATCAAGTTTTTAATGATAACGTTAAAATGCTTTCCCCATTATCATTTTACAAGGCCAAAGAAGTTACATATTTTCATTAAAAATGACAACAAAATGACATCTCCCTCTGATTCTATTCTTGGGTCTGTGTAATGGGACCATTTTAGAAGAGAAACCACCCACAAAAGATGAAGGCTTTTTTGATACTTCAATATCTAAAAACCTTTGGATGGGGTCCAAAATAGGCTTGCTCTATTCAGACCACTACTATTTCTAGCTCAGAGCATTAAACAGAGGAGGTACAATCATTTCACAAAAGTTCTAATATGAACATTTCTCTTTATTCAATATGTAGACAAATACATATCAGAAGTATGTCATTCTGATGTCATCCAAATCATATTTTTATTATTTTCAACTTTAACTTATTTTTAAAATAATTTAAAAATCAAGATTATTCATACATATAAAGTCTGGAGATAAATGACAACGTATTTATCTACTTCAAATAAAAAACAAAGACTTCTCCACAACAGTGAAAAAATTGCCAGAAACTAGATGCAATGTCCAGATCTTATATTAAATACTATTTCCTAGTAAGATATAGGGCTCATTACATGAAAAATTCTTATCAGTTGGTGATACACTAGAATAAAATCATACCCAGAAAACTATCAAAAATCTGAATATAAATATTAAAATCAGTGAAAATTTTAGAGAGCCTCCAGCTGCAGTTTTTGAGTGAATGAAAGTAAACTACCTACCATAAACTTTTTTAGGGACATGTATTTATTTAGCACAGCATAAGGATACAGTCCACAGTAGACCAATATTAACTATATTTTACTTTTCAGAAATAATTTATTACAAATTATATTTTCTACAAAGTGAAGTCTTACTTGAGTTCAAATACAGATTTTTTAAGTTGTAACTATAATAAAACAAAAGATGAATCACTATACAAGGATCTAAGATCTAAAATTACAAAAGAAAACCAACTGCGATATGTTGAATAAATACTATGTGGGTAGAAATTTACCACCCTTGAAGACCAGGGCAGAACCATTTTAAAGTCCACATTGGACAAATATAAAGAAATACGAAATCTTATGTAGGCTGTTCTGGCAAAGATTAGCTTATATTAATGTAATTAGGATTTTACATAAAGATTAATGCATTGACTTTAATTTATATTACTTTAACGCCTATGAAGATTTTGTTAGATAACTTATATAGGGAAATAATCCATTATTATACTTCTATAGTTTTCAGTGAGATCTACAATTGAGTATAGCAAATTTATGAATATGGTTGGGGATGAAGCAGACAAATCCTTAACCAAAGCAAAGCATCACATTTTCTAGAGAAAATAATAGAAAATAGGTGTTAATGTTTGGAACATATTCTCCATTTCAATTTAGCAGAACTATTAATTACAAATGCAATTAAGAATACTTGGTCTTTTAAGAAAATCACATGATAATGTCACAAATTAATTTTAAAATTATCCCAATATATTAAACCAATCATTGCACAAATTTAGTAATGTAAATTCTATCCGTTTTTCTTCTATAGGACTTGGAATAGTAAATAATTCACTCAAAAATCTCCAGTAGTCTATTAATGTACACTAATTATTTTCAGTAAAAACCGTACTTAAATTAATACAAAAACTAAAAATAAATCTTTAGTTTGGTAAAAGGGGCCATCCAGAGGCAAGTAAAAAAGGTTAAAATTAGTAAGTTTTGTGAGCTGAAGTAGAAAATGATTTTAAACACTCAACTTTATGTTTTGTACTCAAGAGTGCTAATAATACAATGAAGTTAGGATGATGCAGGATTAACTTAGGCATATTATAACATACATTTAAAAAATCCTTTAAATTAGGTGCAAAAGGAAATAGCGATCCCCCTGTGACAACATTGTAAGTATGGTACTCTAGTTTTCATTCTTAATACTTTTCAAAAAACTGAGTGTCATCAAAATAGTAAGCATTTAATTGATAAGATAATCTTATTTTTGACACTTGTATATATAGTGTACAGAAGGTCCCTTTACTGTGTCTGGGTAAACTCACCAAACATTTATCCTACACATTTTTGACAGGTGACTAAGTAAATTTTAATCACTCCACTATCTGTACTTTTTGCTAAAGGTAAGAATGTTTAAAATTTTTAAATGAGTTTGAAAAAGTCAGCATGCAAAATATTTCAAAAGAAATGTTTAAATCATTGTTCAACATTTATTTTTAAAAAATTCCATCACTGAAAAATAAGCTTCTGTAAATAAAAGGTGAGCATAAACTTTTTTCGCCTTAACATCAGAATATGAGTAAAATTTAAAGCTCCAACACATTGCGATAAAAAGTTCTCTTTTAAACCATTTAAAGGTCTCTTTTAAACCGTTTAAAGACTGAAATGTTAATAACAGAAGTCTCCAAGTCTGTAAAAAAAATTTTTTTCTTGATAAGTCCTTGGCAAAAAACTGACTTTAAAAGTTGTATCTTTTAGGAGATTCTATAAATTGCTTCATTACACAAAACTGACTGTTTAAGCACTGTAGTACTGTTCTTTGTAAGTTACAATGAACAAGTAAAGATCTTTTAAGATATTAAAATAACTTTTTAAAAGACTGATTCTTCACTTAAGGCTTTGAAAATGATTTTCACAAACTATTTTCCACGAAATTTAACATTATCTTTGACTTAAATGCCTGCTGTGTCTCCTACCAGCACCAGAACAAACTTTCATAGCTAGAAAATGGTTCATATACGTAAAAGAAAATATTTCCTTTTAATCAGCAGTTTAACACACATTCTTTTAAGTTGTTTCTCATTTAAAATTTGCTTTTTATTTTTCATCATGAAACGAATAACTTGGTCGAATAGTGTAAGGAACCTATTTTTTAAAACACAATTTTACTATGACATTTCTGCAAAAGCGATTTATCTGCCAGTTAAACTAGTTAATAGTTAAATAACTATTTAAGCGACAGTTCTAATGCAAACAGCATCAACCATGGATAACTTCATCCAACTTTACGCTATTTCTAATGAATTCCATTTACTTTGATTCCTGTTCGAAAGGGTAACAGATGTACACAACTGCCAGAAGGAAAAAAAAAAAACAAAACTAAGTGACTCATTAAGAGCAAGTCACCCTAAAAAGACGAAAGAGCGCGTTTCCAAAAATCTCAGGCCGTACAGACCAACCAATTCCTATAATGAGTAAGTGGAACGACCCTGAGCGTTAGGCGCCTCCTAAAGCCTCAGTGAAGCTTTTTCTCATTCATTCTCTCCAAGCTTGTTCCTCGCGGACCGGGGTCCTCACTAGTTTACACCATCCTCACTCCAGGGAAGAACAGATGCAGGGTAATCTAGTCTGCAACCCGCACCTAACTAAGCCTTCACGGCGGTACCCCTCCTCCGACCCAAGGCGGCTGGGCCCCGGCTCGTCCCAGGGCCGCATCCCACACTCCGGCAGGCCTCGACTGGCCCCCGGCTCTGCTAGAGGAAAAGAAGGGGGGAGGGGACCGATGGTCCCCCGGCCTTCAGTCCCTCAGGCCACCTCTCACCTTTTCAGCCAGAGCATGCACGGAGCGAAAGACTTCGCAGAGCACCTCTTGGGAGAGGTTGGGGCTACAGCTTCGCTCCAACATACTGTCATCGCTGCTCGGGCGACTAAGCTCCGTGGCAGCAGCCATGATACCCTGGCAGGCCGCTCCACCACCACCACCAAGGTTCGCACGCGAACCCACCCCCTCCCTCTTCTGCTTTCGTCGCTCAGCGATGACGCAAAAACAGCGTCTAGTTCAGATCCGTACATTAAGACCCCACCCCCCTCGATGTGACTGATAAGCACATACACCAATCCGGTGCAACTCCACATTGCGTCGTGAATTTGGAGGGTAATCGCTGACTAGCGCGGAGCTGATGCTGTTTTGTGGGTGTTGATTGGAGTCCTGGTGTGTTAAGAGTTGGCGTCATGAACCCTACCTTGACTCTTAGATGTACCTTATGTGTGTTGGTAAGAAGACACTTGTAGTTAAATCTTCAGAGTTTGAGCCTTAAAAGTTGAAATTTTAACCTGGTGGTGTGGCATGGGTCTAGAGAAGACTGCTGGTCAGGGGTGGAGTGTTACCCAAGCGTGTTTCTAAATATTGGAAAATTCACAGAGAATTGCCATAACCAGAACGTTTTAATCTCTTCAAGGTTGTTTAAAACGTATATAAATCAACGTTACTAATTTTCCATGCGGGGGAGGGCAGATGTAAAAGAACAATCAAAGTGCCCCATTGTGCCTCATTTTTAATATCAAGGGAATGACAATCATGATCTTAAGTCTGTAAAATAATTTATGTCAAGTTTTAAAATGTGCATCAATTGCTGTTCTCTGGGTGATAACTGTAAAGATGCTCACCCCTAAAATTATTTCGAAGAAGTGAAACACTTGATATAATTCCAGCAGGAATTCAACCCAAGTAACTAATATACAACCACAATCTTTGAAATTAGAAAAAGGACATAAAATGGAACTGGAATTTGATAAAGTATTATCCTACAGCTTTATTACAAAGATGTTCAGAGGACTTTGTAATATTTTAGTCAGACTTTAATGTTTTTTAAAAAATTATACAACTGGAAAAACAAGTTTAAGGAGAATTTTTAGTGTTAAGCTCTATTCAAAAATACTTTTTAAAATATACATTATCTGTTTAAAGATAAGAGACGCGATTTCAAGCTCTTAATTCTAGTAATCTAATGCAATTACATTAGAGGAAGTAGAGGTGGAAATTGGTGTAACATGTATTCTTTAGTTTTAGAGTAGACTGAATAAAAGAGAAAGAATAAGGCATCAAGGAATTGGGATAAGGACGGTAGGAATAAAAGAACTACTTTGATCTGTCCCTAGGGAGTCTTTTAATTAGGTTTTCATTTCCAAAGACTTGTGGATCACCAAGCTTGACAGGATCTTGAGAAATCTTGCCTGTTCTCTTATTAGCAGCAGGATATACAAGTCCAGCCTATGTCCAGAGAAAAAGACTTCACAATATCCAGTTCCAAATTGAGCAACCTTCTCATTCAAGCCACTCATCCTCATAGCTAACCTAAATTCGTGATTCTTTGCAATATTAGCATATTTTTTTGCATCTGATTCTCTTGTTGATGGACAATCATTGTAATGGGGTAACTAGAAGTTTTGGTCTATATCAAATTAGCAATCAGTTTCAGAACATTTATTTTCTTCTGGGTCTCTACTTTTTTCAAATATTCAGTCTACTGATATGCAACATATTTTGGGGATATGCTTACACATTAAAAGAATACTGTCTTTAGCAAGGTGCTTCTCATTTTTTTTATTTGCCATCACTAATTATGAAATTTCAAGTTTTACTTCAACCCCTAATAAAGAATTAATTAACCCATGTCCATTTGATTTATATGTCAGTTCTCTATGCAATTCTGAGATTCAATATCCAGACTTGTAATCTTAGTGTTTCTTAACTTAGGTATAGGTTGAATATTCCTAATCTGAAAATGTGAAACCAAAATGCTTCAAATGCCAAATTTGAGCTCCAATGCCAATTTTAGTGGAAAATTTCATATCTGACCCATATGATAGGCCACGGTCAAAACACAGTTAAAACTTTGTTCAAGGCTGGGTGCGGTGGTTCATGGCTGTAATCCTAGCACTCTGGGAGGCTGAGGCGGGTGGATTGCTCAGGAGTTCAGAGATCAGCCTGACCAAAAGTGAGATCCCATCTCTACTAAAAAAAAAAGGAAAAACTAGTTAGGCATGGTGGTGCATGCTTGTAGTCCCAGCTACTCAGGAGGCTAAAGCGGATCTCTTGAGCTCAAGAGTTTGAGGTAGCTGTGAATTCTGACACCATGACACTCCACCCCAGAGCAAAGGAGTGAGACTCCATCTTAAAATAAAATTAAAAAAAAATTGTTCCATGTACAAAATTATTGAAATATTATATAAAGTTATCTTCTACTCATAGGTATAAAATGTATGTGAAATATAAATGAACTTCTTGTTTAGAGTTGGGTACCATCCCCATGATATCTCATTGTGTATGCAAATATTCCAAAATCCCTCCCCCCAAAATGAAATCTGAAACACTTCTCTAAGCATCATGGATAAGGGTTACTCTTCTTGTAATACTTAGAATTTATTAACTCTTTTGCACATTATTTCTTCTAAAGATCTTTCTTACTCTCTCCCTGATGCCTGTTCCCTTCGTGGCTGTAATCCTAGCACTCTTGGAAATTTTTCTTTTTTTCTTCTATAATAGAAAATCCTGTTTTAAATAGAAGCATTGGTAGGCTGAAAAGATGTGGATTCCTTTGCGCCAACTCCAAATAGAAATTTATAGATATTATATGTATGTATATATTTAACAAAAATATAATAAAAGCTATGAAATTTAGAAAAGCAATAAAGGAAATAATTTACTCTTTATAGAAACTAATTACAGTTTATGAAGTGGGTTGCTGAAAAATCTGCTTGGCAGAAATTATTCAAAGTGTTGGTGTTGGCATTAGCAACAGAGTTAGAAATACTGCCCTACAGGCTTATGTGAAGAATTAACTGGGAGAATAGAAACCATTAATAAAATCACGGCTATCTACCTTATCCACAAAAATATTTATGATGAACTTCAATGGCACAACCCTATTAAATAATCCAGTGGTCAGCAAAATGCCTGAAGTATTGTATGTTCTCAACTGATGTTTGTTACATGTGTGATGAGATAAATTTTTCCTAATATAGAAAAGGAAAAATAAATGGTATTTGTCATATTTGGCTTCTTATGATCTGGTACCTAAGTCTCAGTTCCTTGAAATGACATTTAAAGTTCATCTCATGATTTCGCCTTTATCTGAATTTCTGATCTCTTCTGCCACAAACTGTCTGGTGCTTAATCCTCCTAAAAGTGCTTTTATTTCTTCAAAACTTTACTATGTCTTGTCTCTAAGCTTTTGTGTATGCCTTCTGTTTCTGGACTGCTTGTGAAACTCCTTTCCATTTTCAAACTCCAATTAGAAAAATTCCAGAAATCTTTTCTGGGAAGTCTTTCCTCATATCCTTCCTCACAAAAAAAATTGAAGAGCTTATTTTCTCATCTGTTGAACTACTACAACTGGATATACTTATCCTATAATGGATCCCAGCATTATGCTTCCTGTTAGCAAGGAGCTTAGCAGTGTGATCAAGTCCAAGGACATGACTAAACTAATCTCAAACTCCCATTTTTGAGGACTTACTGGGACTCCTTGACCAATTTCTGTGTTTTAGTTAGGAAACAGAAACCTTACCTGTTATTTGAATAGAGAAAGGTTAATTTAAGCATTGTTAATTAGAATACAGTATCAGTTCACTGAAAAGGCAATAAGAAAATAATAAAATATCACAGAAATATGTAACAGGAAACAATAAGATATAAGGAAGAAAGCTAATCCCTTTAGAGTTGGAGGAATAAATGGAAGAGTTTAGAATTATTAAAATTTAGGAGATTAGACAGAAATATGTAACAGGAAACAATAAGGTATAAGGAAGAAGCTAACCCCTCTAGGGTTGGAGGAATAAATGGAAGAGTTTAGAATTATTAAAATTTAGGAGATTAGAGGAACCAGCCCTGTGTTTTCCTGTAGAATAGGGAGTACTGTTCTGCTGGGGTTGATGTCTTAAGGTGAGTATTTACAAGTATTAAAATCTTTAGATAGAGTACCTAAGCATTAGAGCACAACATTATTCAGTCTGAGATATGTGTAATAGGAATCTTGAAAAGAGAATAAAGAGAGAATTGGGTAAAGAGATATTTCAAGAGATGATGCCAAGAATTTCAAAAAATAATGCAAGATAGAAACCTACAGATCCAAGAAGCTTGGAGAACCTCAATATTAGGTGCATACTGCTGTGTAACACAACTCAGTGGCTTCAAACAGTAATCGTTTGTTATCTCAATTTCTGTGGGTGAAATTCAGGAGTGGCTTTGCTTGGTGTTTTGTCACCAACTCTGGAGAAACCCAGAAAGACATAAGCCACAAACACATTTTAGGACCTCGTCTCTCAAATCACATTGTAACTTTCTTCTGGCTGTATTTGTTAGAGCCAAGTAACTATGCCTGGCTAGTACTCAAAGGATGGGAAATTAGACTCCATATCTCCATTTGAAAAATGAAGGAGAAATAAAGATTTTTAGAAGAGAACAAAACTAATGTAATTCATTACCAGTATTATCATTACCGTAACTGTATTATAAGAAATGTTGAGGAAGTTTTTCAGGCAAAGAGTCCACACAATGAAATGAAGGTCTGAAGAAATGGTTAAAGTGACATATATAAGATACTTTTCCTTTATTTTTATTTGCCCTAAAGTTAACTGACTAAAGCAAACAGTGACAAATTATTGTGGATTTATAGTATGTGCAAAAGGAATGTTTGATAACATAGCACAAAAATTGGGAGGAAAGAATTATAAGTACATAGTTGTACTTACAACTATGAAGCAATATAATATTTAAAGGTAGACTGTGATAAAGATATATATTATAAACTATAGGGTAAATAAAAATATTTTAAATGAGGTATAAATTATAAATTAATAATGGAAAAAGAATTATAAAAATCCTTAGTTAATTAAAAAAAAAAACACAAAAAAAGTATAATAGAAACAAAAAAGAGGTGGACCACATAGAAAAGGTAATAGATTGTAATCCAACCATATTAATAGTTAAATTGTCTAAACGCAGAGATTGACAAATTGCATTAAAATTAAGCTCTATATGCTCACTGTATAAACCCACTTTAAATGTAAAGATAGAAGTTAAAAGTAAAAAGATGGAAAAAGATATGCCATGCAAGCACCAATAAAAAATAAGGCTGGAAATGTTATTATTTTTAATAAGTTTTTTAAATTTTCAGATTAATCCAAGGGTACAAACTATTAGGTTACAATGTTTGCATTTGTTAGGAAGAGTCCTTATTGTTGTGTCTGCATGCAGAATATTATTATTATTTTTGAGACAGAGTCTCACTCTTTCACCCTGGGTAGAGTGCTGCCCTGGAGTCATCATAGCTCACAGCAACTTGAAACTCTTAAGCTTGAGCAATCCTCTTGCCTCAGTCTCCCAAGAAGCTAGGACTACAGGCCTGTGCTGCCTGACTAGTTTTTCTATTTTTAGGAGAGACAGGGTCTGTCTGTTGCTCAGGCTGGTCTTGAACTCCTGACATCAAGCAATCCACCCGCTTCGCCTCCCAGAGGGCTAGGATTCCACGTGCCACCTTGCCTGGTCCTGGAAAGATTATTTTTAATATCAGACAAGGTAGACATCAGAAGACCATTGTATAATATTAAAGGGTCAATTCATCAAGAAGACTTAATAATCTAAATGTTTATTCATTGATTACAGATCTTCAAAATATTTGAAGCAAAAACTGATAGAGCTGAAAGGAGAGAAATATAAAGTTCACAATTAATTTTGGAGATTTTATTACCCTCAGTAATTGGTAGAAAAAGCAGAAAAACAGTATGTGAGTTGCTAATTTTAGTAGATTATAAACTAATTAAAACAACTCAAATTCAAGGGGGGAAAAGCACTTTGAAAATTTTTCTCATTATAGTTATTAGTCATCCTACTTATTTTTATAAATGCTTACTAGATTTTATTTCTTCGGAAAATCATGTTAATAAAACTTTATAATTCATCCTGCTTTTCCCATTGACTTGTATTTTAATTTCAGAGGCAGGTAGTCTTTATTTCTAGTTCATCTTCAGAAGTCAACAGTTCCTAATATTTAAGATTTAAGTTTCTCAATAAATATGCAAGATCTCTATGAAGAAAACTGTAAAACAGTTCTGAGAAACACAAAGTAGACTTGAACAAATTGAAAGACCTACCACATTTTTGGTTAGGCACTGAATGTCATAAGGCTGACAGTTCTCCCCTTATTAGTGTATAAATTTAATATAATTCCAATAAAAATACCAACAATTTTCTTCTCTGAAGTTGAAAAAGTTAATTTTAAAGTTAATTTGGACTGAGTGAGGAACCTACTTATAACTTTGACTCAAACTGTACAAAAGCAATTGATGTAACCAAAACATTTGTACCCCCCCTTCAAAAAAATAAAATAGATAAAATTAGTATGGAAAAATAAATAAGAATAAACAGGAAAAGCTATATTGTATAAATAATAAATTATTATTTTAGCCTCCTATGATCAATTATTTTTTTCTCCTATTTATTTATTAATACATAATGGTTCCACATATTTTCAAGGTATATGTGATAATTTGATAATGTACACAGCTATGATCTAATACTAATTAAACAAAAAAAACCAAAAAAAATTTTAAAGTGTGTTTTTATATTACCCACATATTCATCTTTTCTGGTGCTCTTTTGTGTAGATCCAAATTTCCTCCAAGTACAGTTTTCCCAAAGTTAGTCATTCTCTCTTAAGATATGTCCATCCGCCGTTCTCTCTGCTTCCCTTAACTTTTCTTACAGGGAAGATCTGCTGGTAATGACTTCTCTTACTTTTTGCTTCTCTAAAGAATGATTTTGCTTTCAACTTTTTATATTCTTTGTCCAGAGGACGAAAAAATCTTTGTCAAGTCTTTTTTCTTTTAGTAATTTAAAGTTATGCATCTATTATCTTGTAGACTTGCATAGGTATTTGAGAAGTGTGTAGTAATTCCTATCTTTGTTCATCTGTGCATGGGTATCATTTCTCCACTGGCTACTTTTGACATTTTTCTCTTTATTACTGATTTTCATCAATCTTGTTAGGTTGTGCCTTGACATGGTTTTCTCTATTTTCATTCTGCCTGGGGTTCCTTGAGCTTCCTGGATAGGTGGGTTTGTAGTTTTCATGAATTTTAGAAATATCAAAATTTTTATTTTTTCAACTATTTTTTCTGTCATCTTCTCTCTTTTCCTTTTTGGACTCCAATTAACACAGATGTTACACCACTCAATGCACGTATTATCCCTGATGTCTATTCTTTTATTTTCTTGTCTTTTTCTCTTAGTGCTTCATTTTGGATAGCTTCTTTTTCTGTCTTCAAGTTCCCTGATATTTTCTACTGAAGTATTTAATCTGCCCTAAGTCCCATCTAGTGTACTTTTCGTTCCTGAGCTTGTACTTCTCTAGCTGTTTTATTTGAATCTTCATTATCTTTTCCATTTCTCTCCTCATTACTATATTATTTTCTCATATTTTCTTAAATACATAGAACATATTTAAATTAGGTATCTTAATATCTTTGTTAGTTACATTATCTCTTATTTCTGGGTCAATTTCTGTTGAATGATTTTTCTTACAGATATGAAGTGAGTTTTTTGATTGGCAGACATTATAAATTTTCTATTGATGGTTTTGGATTTTGATGTATTTCTTTACATAGAATTTTATGATATGCTGTTAAGTTATATCTAATTATTTTGATGCTTTTGAGGCTTGTAAGTTTTGTAATGGCATACCTAGAGTAGCCTTAGGCCAAGGTTAATTTAGCCTTGCAACCAAGATGATAAACCCGTTTGAGTGTTATGAGATTTTCCCACTCTTTTTGATAGGAATACAAATTATTCCCAGGCCTGTATATGCTTTAAGAATTGTTCTGCCTACTTTACTATCCGGTCTTTGGTAGTTTCTTCTCACATTTACGAAGATAAATACTCAGCAAAAGATTTGAGGGACCCCTTTGCAGATGTCTAGAGCTCTTTCTCTGCAGAGCTCCTTTTACTCTGGTACCACAAATTCATTGGCTGCCCAAGCCCTAATCACAGTCTTCAAGCGATAGGACCAGACTTTATTTGTATTCCACCCCCTTGAACTGCAGACTGGAAACTGCCTAAAGACAGGAAACTCGTGCAATTTTTGGGCTCAGCTTGTTTTTTTCCCTCCTCTTAGGGATCACAGACCTGTGCTTCCTATTGTCCAGTGTCTGCAAACAGTTACTTCCATTTGCTGTTTTTACCTGATTGATTGTTTCTAGCTGTTTTAGTGGCTAGATAAATCTGCATCCTGTTACTACCATCTCAAGTTAGAAGTAGAGTTATAAAACCGCTCTTATTAGACTTTTTAATTTTCTTATGATACGTGCAGTCATTGTGACACTCTCCACAGGTAACAAACTTCCAGAGTTGAGAAAATCAAATTCTTCTAAGCTATCAGTACCTTTAGCGCTACATTTTCATGGATTGAGGGGAGAGGGTGGTGGGCAAAGCACAGATAGTTACCTGATGTCTCTGGTAAGTTCTCTACCTCTAATTTTCTGTTGTTTTAAAAAGTTCATCCCCTGACTTTGATTTAACACCATTTGAAAGGGTGGCTTTGAAACCAAGCTTGCTTCAAGAATTGCAATTGCAAAAATCTACTTCTTGAAATTTTCTGTATTCATATGTGTCTGAAAATTTATTCTGTCATCACTAGAGTGATAGTTTGTCTTGGCAAAGATTTTCTATGTTTGAAGGATTTTTTTGTTATTCTTTAGTATTTTGAAGATATTTTTGTTTTTTTCTAGATCTCAGTGTTATTGAGGAGAAAGTTAATGGCAGTATTTTTTTGTTCCTCATAGTATTCTGTGTTTTTCCTATGGAAAATACAATTTTCTTTTCTTTTTTTGGCCAGGGCTGTGTTTGAACCCGCCACCTCCGGCATATGGGGCTGGCGCCCTATTCCTTTGAGCCACAGGTGCTGCCCTCCCTATGGAAAATTGATAATTTATTTTTCACAAGTTTCATCATGGGTTTAGATACGGAGATTGTATTTTTTTTTAAATGAATAGTTTCATAAATCAAGTTGCCTATTGCTGGGAAGCAATGGACATATTTCATCTCCTCTGAAAGAGTTTAGAGTTAAGTATAGTTTTTATTTTTTATTGAATATTTTGTTAGAGTAGTTTTAGTTTCATAATAAAATTGAGAGAAAGGTACAGAGATTTTTTAATATACTTCCTGCCTCTACACATGCATAGATTTCTTCATCATCAACATCCACCACCAAAGTGGTACATTTGTTACAACTGGTCATCCTGCTTTGACACATCATAGTCACCCAAAGTCCATAGTTTATATTACGGTTCATTCTTGGAATTGAACACTATGGGTTTGGACAAATGTATAATATGTATCTACCATTATAGTATCATACAGAGTATTATATTTTACTCCCTAAAAATCCTCTATGCTCTGCCCATTTATTCCTTCTTTATTCCCATATGAAGTTTTTAAAAGTTAATTTTGGGGCTGGGCACAGGGCTCATGCCTGTAAACCGAGCACTGTGCAAGGCCAAGGCAAGTAGATTGCCCTGAGCTCACAGGTTTGAGACCAGCCTGAGCCAGAGCGAGACCCCATCTCTAAAAATAGCTGGGTGTTGTGGCAGGAACCTATAGTCCCAGCTACTTGGGAGGCTGAGGCAAGAGAATCCCTTGAGCCCAAGAGCTTGATGTTGCTGTGAGCTATGATGCTGCAGTATTTACCAAGAGTGACAGAGACCCTGTCTCAAAAAAAAACAAACAAAACCAAAACCAAAAAAAATGTTAATTTTGCTCAACATTTGATAAACTTTTAAAATGTAAAGACATAACTCCTTTTTTTTAATTCTGGGAAATTGTAAGTCATTATCTCTTAAGATATGCCTGCCCACCTTTCTCTGTAGTCTTTCCTCCTGAAAAGATATATCCTAAATATCTTATAATATTTCTTTTATATTTTATGTCTTGGTTCTGGGATCTTAGTTCTATCTTCCAGCTCACTAATTTGCTTCTCATCTGTATCTCATTTTCTATTTAGCCCCTCTTCTGAGACTTTAAAGTTTCAAATGTAGTTTTCATTTCTCAGATATCTAATTGGTTATTTTTCTTAACTGCCTTTCCTATTTCATTTCCTTTCATTTTTGCTTACTTACTGATTTCCTCCTTTATTTCTTTCTGAAGATATTAAAAGTATTCATTTAAAAGTCCTTTTCACTCTCTTATCTTTATTAAGCCTACAGTAAATTCTATTTGCTGAATGTATTTTTCTTTCATTGGTTTTCTTCTATTTTTTGATTGTTAAATCATCTCTGTGCAGATACATTCTTTAAAAGCTTTTTTTCTTAAAAGAATTGTGAGAACTCACCATTGTCTCTGAGTGAACTTTTAGCCCCATCTTGCATATGGAATAGTGGAGTATATTATCAGCCTTCGACATGTGGGCTTCTGTCAGTATTGCTGATTTATTAAAATATTAAAATAGTTTCAATTTCTCTTACAGTTAGGTGGGGGCGTATGATAGAGTTTTGTTTTGTTTTGGTTTTTTTTTTTTTTTTTGAGACAGAGTCCCACTTTGTTGCTCTTGGTAGAGTGCTGTGGCATCATAGTTCACTGCAACCTCAAACTCTTGGGTTCAAGTGATTCTCTTGCATCACCCTCCCGGGTAGCTGGGACTACAGGCACCTGCCACAACACCTGGCTATTTTTAGAGATAGGGTCTCATTCTGGCACAGGCTGGTCTCAAACCTGTGAGTTCAGGCAATGCACTCTCCTTGGCCTCCCAGAGTGCTAGGATTACAAGTGTAAGCCACTGCGCCCAGCCCATATGATAGAGCTTTGACCAATGAAATATAGGTAGAAGTGACATGTACCATTTACAGGCTTGGCCCCTAAAACTTCCTGCATGATTCTCTGTGGTCTTTCATCCCTGTCTGCTGACAAAATGCAGAGAATACAAGACAGGGCTTTGAGACTTAAGGAATGCCAGAACCCCCAGTTTAGGAGTTCCTGTTGGGGTTCAATGATCCCCTAAAGAATTATGGAGATAAATTAGGGAGTCCATAAACATGAAGATGGAACAAAAATAACATTTTTATTTCCTCTGACTTCTTTCTGAAATTTAACATTATCTTTGGTTATGATTGAAGGCAAAATCTCACCAAATTAGTATCTATGACTTTGATATCAACAGACTTTACAGATATTTTCTTACTAGAGGGTAATTGTTGCTGTTAAGAAAAAAGGCAAACTATAACAACTTCAAGTAGTTGAAATTATCATAAATGTCTAATACATTTCTAGATTTTGTTTCAATGCCTTAATAAAAAAAAGCACATATTGCTATTTTTTAATATTCTGGTAACTAAATTTCATAATTGTTTTTATTTGTAATTTTGTATATTGTATTTATTATAATCTTGTGTATTTATTATAATCTTATGTATTATCTGTATTTTATTTATTTTAAAAACATTATTCTGAGAATAGGTCCAAAGGATTTAATAGACTGCTAAAGAGCCCAATGCACCCATGTTGATCTATGATGTGAACAAAAGATAAATTTTTGTTGGTTAAGGATCTGAGATATTAGGGTTGTTTATTACAGCAGTTAAACAATGGTGAGTAGTACAGCCTAACTGTCATGTGTTGAATTATGGCCCCCAAAAGATAGGTTTACTTAGAACCTTAGAATGTGACCTTATTTGGAATAAGGGTCTTTGTAGATGTAATTGAGGTGAAGATTTTGAGATCATCCTGGATTAGGGCGGGCTTTAAATTCAATAACAAGTATCTTTGTAAGGAACGGAAGAAGGTTATGGCAAGTTTAAGGCACAGACTGGAGTTATGCAGCTACAAACCAAAGAATGCCAAGGATTGATGCTAGCTAGAAGAAAGGCATGGGATGGTTTCTCTCTCACAGTGTGTTCATTAAGAGATGCAGTTAGTGTAACACTTGGTAAGGTTGGGACCGGGGTAGACTTGCTATGTCAGCAAAAGAACACAGGACAAGAACACCTAAATCTTAGAGTCACAACATCTTTCTGTGGGCATGCTAGTCCTACACCTAGTGATGAACAAAAATCACATGATAAGTCCTTCAGATGTCTTGTTCCAAATCACTGTGATAATCTTGGGGGAAGAGTAGCAATGAGGTAATATTTATTAAGCACTCACCATGTGTTTAGTCTATTCAACCCTAACCTTCTCTCTGCACTTTCAGTTTTAGTAAATGGCCATGTGGAGCACAGGTCCTGGTAGCATGCAGTAAAAAATGATATTTTCCCTGCCCTGTCATCCCCATTCCTGAAGCCATTAGCTGTGCTTTAGATATCACAGAGAATATACAGAAGGCATAAGTGGCATGAACAGGAATCTATGAAACCCTGCATTGCCAACATGGTTCTGTGCTCCTGTCCAGCTGTGACCACAGGAGTCACTCCCTTCACCTACATTCAGGAGACAGGCTCAGTTTCAGATTTGGTGCTTCTCTTCCTGTTCACTTTTCCTCAAATCTCTAGCCAGCTCTTTTCTTGTACGGGCAAATCCAACCTTAAGATAGTCCCCATTTGCCACATACCTTACTATAACACAACATGGTACACAGTACACAGTGGGTATCTTTACTCTTACTATGTTTTGTTATCTTTCTTTTCTTAAAAATAACCTAGAAATTCAGCATACTTTGTTTTTTACCCACTAGATCCTTGATTGGCTCCCTCCTCCCTGCATCTCCCAATGGTGCACATTAGAGAGGGCAGCTCTGGCAGTAAGGAACTGACTAGCAATTTAATTAAGAAAGTAGAGGTTTTTTTCTTCTAAATGTGTTCAGGGGTCCTCAAACTGTGGCCCGTGGGCCACATGAGGTGATGTGATTTGTCTTGTTTTTTTACTTCAAAATAAGATATGTGCAGTGTGCGTAGGAATTTGTTCATAGTTTTTTTTTTTTTAACTATAGTCCGGCCCTCCAACGGTCTGAGGGACAGTGAACTGGCCCCCTGTTTAAAAAGTTTGAGAACCCCTAGTGTAGGTTATCTTTGATTTACCTTCACATACTTGAATCTGCAGATTATTTAAATATACACATTTTAATCTTCACATTTATATATACACTTTTTGTGGCATGAAAATAAATCCATGTTTTAAAGAAAGAATTGGAGAAAATCTTGTGTTGACATGACACTAAATTAAAAAATAGTTATTTTCATGTCCACTGGCTTAACTTTCCAAATTGTTTGGTTTTAGACCATCTTTTATGAGGAAAATAAGTTGGCTCATAAAGGCTAGTAATACCATCAACAAACCATGGATGTCATACATTTAGTGTTCAGGTTAGTCCAGACAAGTGTAGCCTGTGGCATTTTGATATCCTACTATGGCCATTCCAAACTGATTTTCAACCATCCTCTATGCATCCAATATTTCAAAAGATATTTATTTGCAAGTCCAACTTCAGTGAATTCCTTATAATCCCTCCATTTTTTACTCTTTGCAGCTTTCTTTTTGCTGTGCCTTAAAGTCTCAAATGTTCTCCTAATTTTCTCTAATCATCCAAGAATTCAGTCCTTTGAAAGGTTATCTCAAGATCTATATATGACAAGAAATTTATTCTTACAGGCCTTTCCAATGTAACAAATGCTTTGTTGCTTATATTGTTTATTTTGTCATGTCATGTTACCTGAGGAAGACAACAATATAAATAAATACTAAGCATTTTGTGTCCTACTTTATGTTTGATTTGTTTCATTGCTAAATATTTCGTGTTTGAAAGTCTTAAAAGGCAGTTAGTCATGTTTAAGAACTTTAGAATTAGAATCCTGTTTTTGCTCTAACTTCTCATGGGACTTCGGTAAGTCTACCCAGCCTCTTTAAATAATGGTGCCTCCCTCTCTCTCCCTTTTAGGTTGGGTAGGAACAATGAGACCTGCCTCACAGTGATGTTTTAAGAATTCAATGAGATTGTGAGTAAAGCACTCAGCACAATGATAGCGAAATAAATAAGTACTATTATTATGTTACTAAAAGACTGTAAGCTTATGAGATCAAGAATCATGTCATTTTCTTTCTTGGTTATTTTTTCTCATGCAACTAGCTCAATGTTAGATGAAAAATACTTTTACAATAAATAGCTACTGAAAACATTTTTCATAACTTTACATATTTTATTCAGGTGTTTTTGAAAATTTTTTTATTATTAAATCATAGCTGTGTACATTAATGCGATCATGGAGCACCATACACTGGTTTTATAGACCGTTTGACACATTTTCATCACACTGGTTAACATAGCCTTCCTGGCATTTTCTTAGTTATTGTGTTAAGA